>JZKD02S1672699.1:178733-196664 GCA_000966675.3 Picea glauca
TGTATCCTCATAGTGTGCTATCATTTCTTCCGTGAAAATTGTCCAAGTGACGAGTGATTTGCGAGAACAAAGCCATCGATACCATACAAATTGATTGGGTTCTAAATATAAAGCAGCAATTTGTACCTTTTGTGTATGTGGCACATTATGTAGATCAAAGAATTTCTCCATCTCAAGTATCCATGTGATTGGGTCCTTGCCATCAAACTTCCTCATATTGATCTTAGGAACGTGGTTGGTCTTCAACCCAAGGTTGGAATTTCTCCATTCTTGATTCGCCTTCCTTGTGTCCTCATAATGAATTTCATGGGATACATGTTCACTTTCAGGTGTCCTCTCTATTAGGAAAATTTTCAATCCTTCCATGATCTCCCCTTTTAAAGTGTCCATCTTAGTATTTATTGCCTCAAACTTAGCTTCTATTGAATCCATCATCTCTTGTAGTTCATATTTTGTTACTGTCTTCTTTTGTAAATCATTTATGTCCCTATGCATTTCTTCACCTTCATCAAGAGTCCAAGTAGGATTGTCTAGAGGCTTATTTGGTGTAGAAGTTCCTTTTTTTGGTGGCATGTTGGCCAAGTATCACTTTAAACCTTGATTTTGAGGTGGTTTTGCTAGACAATATTCCTTTTATTGTATCTCCAAATATTCGACCCTTCTGAGTATGAAATTTTATTTGTTGTAGGTCTATGATATTTCTTCTCTTCAATGCCACAGGTCTGATAAAAAATGGATGTGCCAAGTGGAATTTATGGTAACTTCCCCACAACTTGCTGATTGTTGGCCTTTCCAGGAGATCTCACTTGTATAGAGTGCCCCACAAAAAATAATTGATATAAAATTCTGAAACTCGTACCAGAACTACTACATTCTATATACTATCCAATTCAATTGGTCTCACTCAATTTGGATACTCTAGAAATAAGTTATATTTTTTTTCCTGGAACACCTGCTTGAGACTAGTTAATAGGACTAGTCAGATACCCTATCTTCCATGGGGTGTACCTACAAATTTAAGATGAAAAAGAAGATGAAATTGCTACCACAGATACCTTACTAATTTATGTGAATATCCTATGGAGTTTGGGGTCTGAAACGTTATAGAAAACAGTTTATAGCAAAAATGCCACAATGACTCAATTCAGGATGATTCCATAACCCTATCTTACAAAGGATGTATCTACGAAAGTATAAAGCCTCAGGAGCTGGAATTTTAACCCAACGTACCTTGATTTGTCTACTAAATATCCTCCAATCCATTCCTTCTGAATCATTGTAGAAAAAAAGTTATATCGAAAATTCCACAGTGTCTCAGATGTAGCAGCGAAACCCGAAGACCTTGAGCTCTGATACCATATGTTAAGAACCAAATATCAATATAGCATAGAAAAACCTCAGAATAACTACTCAACGCTTTGAAAAAGAGAGAATTTCAGATAACAAGCCTCTTCGAAGGGGCAACCTCCTTTTACCGAACATAAATGTTCAAGTACAAGATGATTCCAAATGAAAATGTCTCCTTGGTATATATAGGAGACTAGGAGGTATAATTACAACTAATGGAATAAAACCAACATAAATAAAATAACATTACTAATGTAATATGCCCCAATTAAGGGGTAATGAGCCAATATTAGGGCTTAACAACATGTCTATCTTGTATTTCTTCTAAATTTTCCCCTTCTCAAGCTTAAATCAAACTGTCTGAAGCACTTGTGGACATATGCCTCTTTGTGTTGATGTCTTGGTATTTTTTCTGGTATTGTTTGAGGGATAAGAGTTTTATAAGAGAGAGATAAAAACTTACCCAAAATTTTGCATAATTTATGTTGTTAATCAACATGGTTTTAAGATCCACTCTAGGTCTTAACCCTTAGGGTGCCTCGGCATAGTTCCATTTATAGCATGGAAAATCTCGAAGGATAACAAGAATAAAAAATTGAATTTACTAAAGATCCCCTCTCTTAATGATAAAAATGATAAAGAGGAGGAAAAGGAAGTGGTATGTGAATGAAATTGTTTCTAAGATTAATTTAGAAGGAAATGGACATAATTCATTTTATCAAAATAATAACAACTGAATTTACTAAAGACTTATCAAAGATTGTTTGCTTTTGGAATTGTGGGATCCTCCCTATTGATGTAATGGATGTTGAAGGGTCCATTATATTTAATAATAATATCCAAGTATGGTGGCCATTTAATGTAATGTGGACTGGGTCCACTATGTTATTTATTATTAAATAAGGTCCATTAGGTAGTTTTCGTGCAATAAATATAATACAACCCATCCATTAAGGTAGATGCTGATAGTGGTTAGGGTTAGTGTTTTCTAGATAACTATAAATAAGGATGTATTCCTCCTTATGGGACAACCAAATGTTTGTTATTGTATTGGAGAATTGCTCATTGGGAGGTTGTGTCCTCTCGAAGAGGAAAGTGAACAAGGGTTGATCTTTCATAAAATGATCATTGGATGGTGTTTCCCTACCTTAAGGTTTTTTTATTAAGAATTATAAGGGTTTTCTTGAATATTTGTTTTGTGAATCATCTTGAGCATTAATGAACATTACAAGTTTTATATTGAATAAAGTATTGATAATTTTTGATATATTGTTTGTGATTCAATCTTAAGGGATAAGGATCACTGCAGGTGGTTTGGAACATTTTCTTGGGCCAAGGGAAGAATTTTTATTTATTTTATTTTCATATTTTCTTGTCGCATTGCTCATTGGGAGGTTGTGTCCTCTCGAAGAGGAAAGTGACCATGGGTTGATCTTCCATAAAATGATCATTGGATGGTGTTTCCCTACCTTAAGGGTTTTTATTAAGAATTAGAAGGGTTTTCTTGAATATTTATTTTGTGAATCATCTTGAGCATTAATGAACATTACAAGTATTGATATTGAATAAAGTATTGATAGTCTTTGATATTTTTTTGTGATTCAACCTTAAGGGCTAAGGATCAATGCAAGTGGTTCGGAGCATTTTCTTGGGCCAAGGGAAGAATTTTATTTATTTTATTTTCATATTTTCTTGTCACTAGTTTTTGTCTTAGTCTATTCACCATATCACAACTAGGCTGATGCCATTAGAAGTAGAGTGGATGTGGCATTTAAGAATTGGGTTCATAATAGATATTCTAGGAATTATTATAGAAGTTACAATTATTTTAAGTTGTGACCCAAAACCCTCACATGAAATTTTGGTAGTGCTCTTTTAGCTATGCTTGTGCACTAGATTATAGCTAGACCAATGCCGTTAGTAGCAAAGTAGCTGTGTCATTTAAGAATTGTAGTCATAATAGTGATTCTAAGAAGTATCATGGAAGGTACAACTATTTTAAGTCATGAATTAAAACCATTGTAGAAAATATCATAGTGTGAAAATCTCTTTGTTTATGAATCAGATTGTAGACACACCAATGTTATCAAAAGCAAAGTGACAATACCATTTCCAGATTGGGGTCAAAATAGTAAAATTGATCAATATTGATGAAGTTATGGGCAATTTAAAATTACAACCTCAAATCCCTAGCCACATAATGTAGCTCCATTGGATTTAGGCTTACACAATTTATGTTTTAAAGCCATAACTCTCGTACTTTCAATGAAATTTATTTTTAACATGGATATATTAGCCCCCTTAATTAAGGCATATCTAGGTTTAAATATGAAACTTATTTTGTATGGAGGTTTATATGCAACTTATTTGGAATAAGCTTATCTTATAAGTTTTCTTGAATTTGCTATGGAGTAAGAAGAACATCACAAGAAGTGGTTTCTTGAAGTTGAATAAATTTATAAGAAACACTGACATTATTCAACTCTTGAAGTAGTCCATACACAACTATTTCTTGTATATAACCAAACACAAAACTACGGGAGGCATGTGAAGTAATCCAACGGTTTGAGTTTTTGGGACATATTGAAGATAAGTATACACCAAACATATTTTTCTAGTGTGATTTAGAGGAGGCTTGTGAGGAATGGTATATGGACAATGTCATTTATGAGAAAACCACTACTTTCAACTTTTCTTTAATGAATCCACTTTTCCATATGAAGTGATCATCTTTGAGATAAGTCATATGTAGTGAAACTTGGTATATAAAACATAGAACCCTTAAATTTAGAATGATAAAATGCATCCAAACAAACAACACAAGAATAAAATTACATCAAATACTCCTTATGGGATGAATCAATCGAAAAACCATGCTTGCTACAATGGAATCCTCACCATCCAACCATATCTCAACACACTTATAATCATGTGTACCTATATTTTATCATGAATATTCATATGGGTCTATGCCAACTACCCTTCATTATTATATTCATTTCCTTTAACTACCTAGTGGGCTTATTTATTACCCATCAACTACCATGTGATCCTATTCCATGATTTTGGCTAGTTACATTTATTGGCCCCCTTGAGTATTCCATCTCCCTTTGTATATTTTGTTCTTGAAACATGAGTGGAATCCATATAATATGATCTACTGAGAAATGTAGTCTATTGGTACCGAGCATGAGCATCCATCCATCCTAGTGAAATGTGGACACGAGGTCCAATTGTGGCCTTTCCACCTTGATATTTATTCTGGTTTCTCCTTTGGTTCATTGTTGATGTTCTACTACTTGAATATCTCCTTTCATTGCTTTTAGTCCTCCACGTACCTATATAGTGTGTGATTTTCTTATTTGATGTTGGTCCATATTAATTTTTCTGATCCTCATGAACTTGCCTTGATGATTATTGTTTTTCCAAGTGGTGTGGGTGGTGATACAGAACAAAATTAACTATCTATATTTGACTCTTCAACATGTGGATCCTTTGAGTCATGCATCTCTATGTATTCTTTTTCATTGTTATTCTCTTCTTGGCACTCTTCTTCAAGTGCTTTTGTAGACTCTTCTTTTGATTCAACCTTGTAATATTCATTTGATGTGTTTGTAGGTACTGATATGAGCGTTTCAACAATCATTGCTTCTTGTGCCACCTTGGGACCTTCTTATTTATTAAGAGAAATATCTTGCAATGATTTTCTTTTTCTTGTACCAAAAATTCATAAACTTCTTTTGCACATTCATATTCATTGTACTAACTAAGTATATCTAAGGATATCCAATAATAATATCCACAACATCCATATCTATAGTATGAAAATCCAAATGAAAAACATATTTATCCATAGTAACCTTCAAATATTTAAAATTTGAACATTCTCCCCCTCAAACTATGTTCTTTGAAAATTCTTTTCATGTACCTACAATATTTTAGCCAACTCAACATTGATGAAATTAAGCTTGCATCTAGGGTTTGTAGAGACAATGACTTTCTCTTGCTAAAGACATACAAGAATTTGCAATACAAAGTTTTCACATGAAAATAAATCCTTACGTCTTTCTTTATCCATCTTCATGGCATGAGACTATGTGTCTAAAAATATTTGTTCATATGCTTCATCAGAGAGTTCCTTCATCTCGTTATAGTTAAACAAATTCCACCATATGGGAGCATCATCCCTTAGATTAAGGTATAGATCCATTTTCCAAAAAATGAATATTTTGACTTGATCCATTTTATGTATTATTTAATATTAGAGTCATTATATTTTCTTGTAAAGTACGTCTTTCTTACCATAATATGAAAACAGAATGTTGATAGGTCCAAATGGTCTGTCAATCAGGTAAGATAAAATGCTCAATGATGAGTCCCAATCAGAATCATTCTCATTTAGGATGGAAAATTCCGACTATTATGTGGGCCTGGTTGCCACTTTGAAATAAAAGAAAAAGGGAAAGATAGTAAACTCCCCCCCAAAAAATTCTAATTAATTATAAATATAATCTAATTAAAACAAATTCAAACTATCTAATCTGACTATTTCTAACCTATCCTATAGGAGAAATTCTAACAGATAGGTACAATATAAGATGATATCATTGGTTGCAAAAATAGTTCATTACAAACAACACTATATGAAAATAATAATGAAACAAATATAAACGTAAATAGTTACAGATTACACCTGCAACACCAGCATTGTATCCATTTAGTAACCACAAATATCAGAAAACTCAAACAATATACACAAAAATAGTTCATATGAAATATTATTCGAGAAACTCTAAAGTTCAATCACACATATAGAATAGTCCCATATGCAATTGAACACCGTTCATGGTTGTCAAAATCACCTTATGCTCTTCATTCCATGAGATAATAGTATCATCCATGTTACAATGGGAAAAAGTCCCTCTCTTCATACAACGAGTTCTCTTTTATAAATTAAGAGAGACTCTCCAATTCATGTAACTGTACATTTTTTTTTTGGTTACAACTTTTCAATTCATCTCCTTTTGTTTTATTATCATACAATTCAAATTTCTCCTACAAATTTATTTACAAATATATGAACATCACAGTCAAAACTTAAGAATACTCTTAAAGTCGTTAGATTCATGGTATAGGAATCCTATGAGTCATATTCATTGAAACCATCCTTAATTCTGCTTAGTTGCACCCACTTCCGTTCTTCAAATTTTCTGAGCATTTCAGTGGTCAAGCTGGTAAAAAGGATTTTAGTAACATCTTATGCACCATTCCATCTTTCCAACAATCTCTCTATTTCCTGATTTGTTTTTTTGGATCATGAGTTGTGGTTGTTTGAAGAATTTACACTTCACCCCCCATCAATATCGTGGCCCTATTTTACCTAAATTGTTTGGTCATATTTATTGTTGATATGGCTTGGATTCCTTTCCCAACGTATTCTCCTCTTTGATAGCTTTCCAATGGGTCCTTTCTTTCCTTGTGTAAGAGCCTGCAAGGCACGCGAGTCGTGGGTTGTGGTAGAAAAAAGGAGCTCGTTGGTGAACTATGTGGTAAGGTAATCTAGGTACTTCGACTGGTCTAGAAACCCGCAAATTGCATCATAATAAAATAATTGCAGGTATAAGTAAGTCCATGGTCTAAGGTCCCAAAACATATAATAAAATATAAAAAATATGAAGAATAATAAAATAAAAATAAAAAAGAAAAAAAAAAAGGAAAAAAAAAGAAAAAAAAAAGAAATAGAATAATTAAAATAAAAAATAAATTGCATCGACTTAAAGATAAATAAAAAAATGCATGCTTTGGAACATTAGGATGAATGTATAAAAAATACAAATAAAAAAAAAATATAATACATGTAAAATTTAGGTGTATCAAATTCTATGGGGAATTTAGGAAAAATAATAAAAAATGTCCCTACATAAATAATGAGATACGAATTGGGGAGACTTCAGTAATTTTTTGGGGAAAATGCAACATAGGTAAAGTGATCCTCATAGTAAAAAGTAATTTCCCCATGTAATTTCTAGAATAAATGAGAAATTCAAAACCATGTGTAGATTTGAAAAAACTTGATAAATTTAAAATAAGAATAAATAAATAAATAACAAATAAAATAATAAAATAAAAATAAAAATAAAACAAATACACTATACAAATAATATATACAAAATAGAAAAAATTAAGCTTGGTTCCACATGGGTCAAGGTTCCACACCTAGAGATAAAAAAAGAAACAAAGCATATCATGCAGATTTCAATACCCAGATGTTGAGTCAGGTAGACATGTCATACCGATATTGAGATCACGAGAATTTGGATATGACAAATGGTGAGCAGGCAGTGGGAAAAGGAACGACATGTCACATGACATGTTAAATCTATGTCAATGCCACAAAGTGTGACCCATATGATGAAAATGAGTTTGATGCTAGCTTGGCACATAAGATATGTCAATCCAATCAAGGGGAAATCACGGAAGGAAAACCTAGTGGATGAAGCTTGATTGGCTTCAGAATCTAATGGTTGAGAAGAATAAGAAACCATGCAAGTGAAGTAATTCAATATCCCGAAGACTTGATGGATATCATCCAATTGCATTGCAAGATAGGGCTGTAGGGAAGGTAATCTGATAGACTTCATGGAAAATATAACCCGAACTAAACATTTTGATGGATCTCTTCCACTAAGATAAATCTAATTATCTCATCGAGTTTCAGTTTTTGGGAACTAGCATGAGAAAAGTAGTCTAATTTCCTGATGAGGAGAGTCCGAACAAGTGGGTCTGATAACCTTGTAGGATTTGGATCTCAAGGAGAACTATGAGAATATGGTAAAGCATCTCCCCGAAGGGGAGGATCCTGATAAGATAAGTCCACAGTTCAAGGTTCCTAATAAGGATAAAGGTTCCAACCATGGATCAGGTTCCCAGTGAAATAGAAAAATACAACAACATTCAGGCCTTGTAATGGAAGTGAAGATATAAAATAATGTATATGGTGTTAAAAGTAAATTTGGTTGGGATTCGGGAAAGACAAGGTTTAATTCCAAATGTTGGAGTCAATAAGGATCAAGATCTTGATTATAGAGAATCCTAACCAAGAGTGAACAAGATCAAGGGATTTTCACACACATTGCAATATTGAAGCGGCCAGGTAGAGAAATATGGGGTTTCCTAAGACATGCTTAGGTTTACTTGTTCTGTTAATAAATTGGAGGCCCTACTCTCGAGTTTCCTATCTTCTATGACCAAATGCATATGAGATTTTGCTTAGGAATGATCTTCATGAAGAATTGAAACTATAGAAGAATCTAGTAAGAAAGTGACTTGGTAACCCTGTTGTTGCAACCACAACAAGAATAAAATTTGTTACACAAGGAAGCAGATACTTTCTAGTACATTATAAAATTTATATTCCTTCTCATCACCATTTTATTCATCAAATGAAAAAGAGATAAAAATAAATGCTTGTTCAAACAATGAGGAAATTAAAAGAATGAATTCCTTAGGTATAATGCACAAGAATGCCAAAATGTCAATATGTTCTTGATTCAAGCCAACCATATACTTCTCAATGATGCCATGGGATGACATTTCAAATTAAAGAACAATAATTAAGGAATTCCTTAAAAGTAAACTCGTTCAAGGCATGAGATGGGGAATCAAGCATTGTGTTCAAATAATATTAGTAATATATTCAAATCCATTAAAACTAATTAGTGTAAGTCTCAAAAGACAACTTGTCAATCTCATAACAAAAGGTCAAAGAAGCATCATAAATCAAAAGTATAACAAAGAACATATGAAAGTACAAAATCAATGAGATTATCAATTGTGACAAACATCCCCAAGGACAAATCATCCATAAATATCTTAAACCCCCAACTCCCCCAAGGTGGACCAAGAATATCGAGTAAGATTAAAATAGTAGTGGATTAAGATTTAGAGTTCAAATTTAGTGGGGGGACCCCTTTGCTTTTGCTTATATAATCAAAAGGAAAGGGGGGTGGTTGTGGCCACAACAAATGGAGACGCATTGGAAGAACCAGTTATCAATGTCATGGAAATATAGGACCTTTAGTTCAGATTTGAATGTTAGGTATAAGCTCAACAAACTGTAGACAATTTTCCAATAGTTATGGGTACCACAATGATGCCAAATTTATAAAACATATAACTCAAGATTTCAAGTACTTTCCATCTAATATACCCTTTTTCAAAGAGACAATTAGTGAGGTAATTTATTTAATTGGGTACAAACTTATGATTGGCTTTGGTTTAACCATGAATTTACATTTTTTATAACAAGCATATATCTACATTATTGATGCACGATAGCATCAGAAAGGTCTATGTGTCTATATGTGTGTAAATCGTCCAAAGCCTTCTATCATTGGCTTTAATTTAGTTAAAGGAATTATTAAAGTAAAGTGATTTTATTAATTGATTAATTGAGTTATTTAACAAAATTCTAAAAGTAATTATCATTTAATCTTAGTCATTGATCTCAAGTGAGGTGAGAAGTAATCTCAACCGTCAATCAAATTGGATATTAGGGTTAGATTATAACTCAATATTATAAAATCAAAGCTGGGATAAAGGAGAAGACACTTGATACTTGATGAAACTCGAGGGTTGAATCATGAAGCACTGTGATTCAAGAAGATATTGGATAGGTGGATAATAAATTCCATCTAGAGATCAAGTCAAGGAGAATAGATAACAGAGACAACCACATGTGGGTTTCAACAAAGTGAAGCCACAAGAAAGTGTTGCACCATACAGAGATTTCCATATAGTCATTGAGGTCGTGTACTCAAGTGTAAGTGTAGAAAAGTGTGTATATGAGGGGATTCTTAAGGAAAGACACGTACACCTAAAAAACACGTAAATCAAGGTCATACAACATATCAAACTTTACTAGGTTTGTCTGCAGTTGTATTTATCTTAGTGGGCCATTATCCCTATTACGAGAGCCCTAATTTTATCATATTAAAATCATTCTCAACACTAGTTTTCCCTCTGAGGTTTTTCCATGGGTATCTACAAAAAAATATTGGTGTTTATGTGTGCATAATTTAGTTTCCAGTTTTTCTTCCATTAGATTTATTTGAGTTGAATATAGTAGTAGTGTATTTTTGTTTTGTGAGTTTCTATTCTGATAACAAGATACCTAGGTTCTAGAGTAAGGGAATTTCAACATGGTATCAGAGAACATGCTTTGAAGGAAAGCTAGATATCATATACACAACAATTGATAGCAGATCGATTGGATCCACAAGAGATCTTAGAAAATCCATAACCAACAGGTAAAAATCGAAGGATGAATTTTAGGGAAATAGTTGTATTGAGGCAAAGCTAGGTTTTTGCAGTTTTACAGAGTTGTACGTAGGTTGCAGAAGGAACATGCACACACATACACACACATATTTGGAGACAATTGAGTATAAATGGGAAGAAATAAACATAGGTGCATACATACATGGGTTCCAGTAAGGAAAGACACATACATACACAAGTTCCAATGGAGACAAGTGTGTACATGTTAGTACAAGTTATTATAAGGGAAATTTTCAACATCAAGTTATTTCTAGGGTAGTTTATCAGGTCTTAGGGATGGAAACAACACCATTGACAGTTGAAGACATATTGTATGGAGCATCCAACTTCCTATCTTGGAAATCAAGGGTGACTTTGGCATTAAAGGAGTATGGCCTTTGGGATTTGGTGGACAAAGTAGTTGCTCCACAGACAGATCCTCCAGATTTGGAAGTTCAACAAAAGAAGGAGATTAAAGCCAAGAAGGTACTCTTAGATTCAATGAAGGATCATCTAATTACCCAATTATCCAAGAATAATACAATCAAAGATATGTTTGATTCCTTGGTAGGTTTATTCCTAAGCACTAACATGAATAGGAAGATGTTCTTAAGGAATAAACTCATATTGGTGTAGATGTCTAGATATGACAATGTTACCATCTATTATATGAGGATCACACATGTGTGTGATAAACTTGCATCCATAGGGGAGATAATATAGGATGAAGAGCTCATGAATGTGACATTGAATGGTCTTCCCAAGTCTTGGGAACCATTTGTCAAGGGAGTTTTCACTCGAGAAATTATTCTATATTGATAGAGACTTTGGGATGATTGCATCCAGGAAGAGACTTGGGAGGAGTCTAAGGGAAACAAGTAGGGAAGTAGTGATGAGAACTTGGATCTTGTCAGTAAGGCAAGGAAGGGAGAAGGAAATATATCTAGCAATAAGGGTAACAATGATGGAGGATCATCACATCCAGGGAAGAAGAAAGACTTGAGTAAACTCAAGTGATTCTCATGTCATAAGAATGGACATTATGCATCTCAGTGTATGGAGAAGAAGAAGGGTAAAGGAAAGACATAGACAAGAATATCAACAGAGATGTAACTTGATTAGTTTGTAGCGAAGTGAGAAGGATTACTCATTGGTTTCTTTCCTTTCAACCAACACAAATATGAGGAGTGCTTGGTTCCTGGACAATGGTTCATCTCGTCATATGACAAAAGCATGCGAGCTATTTAGTAGTCTGACAAAAAGGGACTTAGATGTTCATGTGAAAATTGGTGATGGTTTCAAGTATGTAGTGAAAGGAGAGGGAATGATTATGTTCCAAATTGAGTTTGGAGGTTTGTTGGATAATGAGGATGTGATTTACGTACCATTTTTGAAGAAGAATTTTATCTCAATATCAACTATGGAGGAGAGGGGTTTTCCCATTACTTTTCAAACAGGGAAAGTACTCATACATCTAGAGAAAACTAGCCAGGTTAACACAATGGTCGTTGGGGTTATAGAGGGCACTTTATACAAGTTGCAGGTGTTAGCACTCTGTAAATTCCCAGAGGTTCTTAAGGGCAGAAGAAATTAATAGAGGTAACTTACCAAAACCACTTCGAAACTGGGATCTAGCCCTACCAGTTTCATAGAGGGATCTCTTTGTATGATTTAGATCTGTTTGATTTTTAGATATTAGGCTAGTTAAAATAATCTGGGTTTGTTTGTTTTGTTTATAAAGTTGGCTGAAGTATTGCTTTAAACATCCATTGGGCTATGGGGTCTATGTTAAAGATTAAGATATGTTACAACTTTTATGAGATTTCTTCACAGGGTGAGATAGTGAGAATCTTGGATCCTTTAGAATTAAATGCAATGGAAAGATAGAATAGACGAGATAATCAATCAAGCAAAGAAGAAATTAAGATTTTTTTGCCTAATATCAAAGGAATTACATGCAGATCACTTAAAGACCAGAAACAGAGTGCACGAGACAAATTTTGTCCATTAGCTTTATTTGAATGATTATAGACAAAAAACAAAATGATTACAGATTAAGATAAACAATTAATAGAGAAAGATGCACATCACCAGCATCCAAACGCAAGAATCCTGTGAATCAGTCTTTTTATTATTGGTCGATCTTCTAAAAAAGATTACAATGATAGCTTCTTGGGCGCAAAAATCAACCTTCAATACTTATAAGTGAGAAGTATTTATACAACAATTACATATGATCATGTCATTAATGACTAGAATACGGTGGAGGAAAACCTAACTAACTAGATTACATATTACAAAATAATAGGATTATTGGTGATCTGTCCAAATCCTGAATGTTGATTTCTGGGAAATTAGTTGGTGACTTATCCACTTGACTTTGACTATCTTCCTCATGCTGACTCAGATGTACACATCATCTCTACTCGATCAAGGCACATAGGTCCTCCCATCTTTTTTGACTGGGGATAGAGACCTTGAGTAATATTTTGTAAGTTTCATCCATCTCTATGTACTTGGAAAAGGTTGGCTTGGTGATGAAGATGTATTTGATCTCATGTTGGATGTTGAGGTCCAACTGTAGAGTTTCTAAGAATGCCTTGCCAGTGATGCTCCCTTGTATGCCTACAAACTTAGAACCATATTTTTCCACTGTGAGGATCTTCTGTTGTAGTCTGATAGAGTAATTAGTTTTTCATTGATCACTAGTAAACTTGGAAGACCTTTCTTGTGCAGTGAGTTGACCTTGCTGAAAAACCTATGCACTCCAATATCCATTGTCTGAGCTTTCTCCTCCAATTACATCATCAATCCCTTCTTGGTCAAAACCTTCTTGACCTCAAGGATTGTTTCAGTCCTATCCTCTATTTCCAGAGCTTCCAACTCTTTTTTAGTCTTGGAATTCAAGAACCTAATGATCTTTGTGGCTTTGGTAGGCTTTTCTCCCAATTCTCCCCTTATCTTGTCAATGGCTTGTCTGGCTCTTTGCACAAGTTCGTGCTACTCAAACACAATTTGTATCAGGGGCCATATCTCTTTCATTGATTGGCAGATGTCCATCCAAATTTTCTCCTTGGCCTCTGACAGTGTCTTGGCCATGACTATCTCCTTCGGCAGCTTCTGCAGTTCTTGCTTGAGCCTCTGTATTTTTTGCATCTCTGTATTGTAGCTAGATTGAAATGTGGACTTCAACTTGTGGAGGTTATTGATCTCATCTTGCAGTCTTTTGATTTCTTTTCCTTGCAGCGTCATGTCCTCCATTGACCTTGCCAATTTTTATGATGCATTTAGAGTTGTCACTGGAATAGTCGATGGAATTTCTATTGTTGTGGATGTTGTTGTTGTACTAATTCCTGTGAGAGGAACTACCTTCAATGGTATGGAATCCATTGGCACACTTTGTTCCTTCTTTTTGACCAACTTCTCTAGCTCAGTCTCCATCTCCTTGATCTGTGCATTCTTCTCCATGATCAACTTTAGCATTTCCTCCTGTGGCCTTCAGTCTCTGCCATTTATTTTTCCTATGGATCTTCAATGGCTAGGATTTTTAGTTGTTTCCCTAGGGATGCTATGTCAACATTTTTCTTCTTAAGGAGTTCTTCTGCTGCTTTGACATTGGATGGATCATATCCAATTCTCAATACTAGTTCTTCTAGGGACTTGATCTTGTTATCCTTGGCCAAGGAAGATATTTTTTCCAGCTTAAGTTGAGATTGGACATTGTTTAAAGAAACCTACAACTTTGCAGTAGACATGGAGGTATTGGCTAGGGTGGAGAAAATCATCTCCCCGGTCTGTCTGTGCATATCCATTTGATCAGTTGGATGCACCTCTTTGACATCGAATTCAAATGTTGACCTCTTGTAATAAGAAATCACCTTGGGATGAGGGACACGTGCCTACAAGAATGCCATGTGCATTCTCCCTTTATCTATGTCAAAAGCAGAGAGTAACCTATGATGTGATGTCGATGTATGCTTCCAGAATTGTGCATAGGTGTTTTTAGTCAACAACTCATTTTTCTTTTTGATCAAATTATACTTCTCAAAGATGTTAAGTTCTGTAGGCTTCTGTGAGGACTTAGTTGGCAATGTGGTATCAATTTGTTTCTTTGATGAGGAAGTGGACATCACTTGTTGGTTTCCTGAGAAAAGTGGTGAATGTTGTCCCTTCATTACTATGGTGGACTGAGTTTCTTATCCTCCAGACCTGTCAAGAGTATGGCTGGTCTTGGGCCTCTTTCTATAGACCTGTAAATCTTCTGCTGAGACTTCTGTAACTGAAGGAGAGACTTCATTTCTAGGTCTCTTCTCTATTGGTACCTGTGGAGTGCTTGTTTGTGAAATGTTGGCAGGTGAAGGATGTTGTTCAATGTTTGTCAGAGTGTTTTCTTCCTACTCTGTTTGATTCATGAATTTCTCAATTTCAGGTTTAGGCACATCAGCATAGGGATAAATCTTGTTCTTTAACCTGGTTTCTGCAATGATGCCATAGGGGTTATAATGACACGGGAAAATTTGACTGGACTTCATTTCTTTTAACAAATTCTTTGTTGGCATGTTTTACAGGCAGCGTATGCTTATCATTGATGGAAAGTACAATAGCGATGATGGCTTGAGTACAGGAAGAATGTAATAGATGGGCACCACAAGTATTTTGGGAAGATGCTGCAGAGAAACCTCGATAAGATCAGAAGAGATAGTGAAGAGGATGGTTGGCATGATTTACAGCCAATATGTGCTTGTCATTGATGGTAAGATCAGAGTATGCAACGAAGGAAAAACAAGGACAAAGTAAGCTCAGGAGGAATTAGCACAGAGTCAAACGCAGTGCCTAAGCTTCGGAGGAGAAGCATCAGAGATCGTTGGATCCCATTTAAATTTCCAAAAGAAGGAGGACCATCAGATTTGATTGTAGACAAGAAGAATGCATAGAAGAGGAGGACAGATCTCAGGCGTCAGATCTGAGCATAAGTTTCGACCATCATTGGATCAGGAAGAACCTGCATGTTATTTAAAGTGAAAGATCGAAGCGGTGGTCCAACTCCATTTCAGAGTTTTGGCTATTGAGATTTCGGATATCGGGAGATGGAAATGTCAAGGTTCTTTACAACAGGAGTCTCGAAATTGTGATATGTGAAATCGCGAAATAATCCTAACTGTCGGATCGAGGACTGATTTGAACCATTGATCAGGCACAACGAAGGCTCATGGAGTTGCGAAGTCTCGATAAAATCTTTACCGTTGATCCAAGAGGGATGCATGATAGAAGATCAGAGCATGTCAAAGACTCCATTTCAGGGTTTCGCGAATCACGACTTGGAGTGACAAGAAACTTCATCACAGGAATCGCGAGATGTGAATTCATGATAAGATCTGGACCGTCAATTCACCAAGAACGTGGACCATCGATCTGAGCTCCATCTCGGAGCTTCACCTATCGTGACTTGGATTGATGAGAACCTCCATCACTAGAACAATGAGATGCGAGATCGAAAAAAGATCTGGACCATTGATTCATTGAGATCGTGGAACATCGATCAGGGTCGATGAATATCATGAGTTCACAGCACCTTTTAGCGCAGCCTATGGTCACCACGTGTGGTCACGTGGAGGAAGGACCTAGAGCAGATGAGCTCCGCCTTGGAATTTTGGGGATCGCGTCTGGGAGTGTCGAGACACTGGATCATACAAATGTCGAAATACCGAAAAGGTGAATTGTCAGTGTAACCGATGGTCACCACCTGTGGTCATGTAGAGGAGGGAGCGAGAGCATCCAAGCTCCTTTTTGGAGCTCATGACATGGAGACTCAAGATGTCTCATCACAGAATCTCTGAATTGTGAAAGTTCGAAGTGGGTAAATAACGACAATACCCTTCATAGTTAATCCAACGATGGAGGTGAACATGAGCATGATCAAAGGGCTAATGTTGATCCTTACAGTGTAACTGCTAGAAACCATTGATGGTTTCTACTAGAGGATGCAAAGAGACTCATGTGTGATTTCTAGAGGAGATAAAGAGTTACAAGGAATCTTCTAGTGGAATGAAGACGATTCGTGGAGGAAATTGACAGCTGGATGAGGATTGAAGTTTGTAGTTGAAAATAGAAAGGATAAACTTGTCTAAGACAGAGAAGACGAAGAGTCTCGACTGCCATAGAGGCTGAGGAATCTCAACATGACATCCAGTGATGTTGAATGTGTGGGAAAACTGCCAGAGAAGCTGAAGGGTTACCATGATGATCAAACAAAGCACTCGAGATGTGGAGGAGATGAATGTAGTGTGCATAGGTAGAGGCATTACATGCACAAGGTGCATAGAAGCTATAAGTACACGGCCCAGAGAAGTGATGATGTTGTTGTTGCCGAGGTGAAGTAATGCATGTGTGAGGAAGTAAAGGGGTGGTGCAGCAGCTGAAATGGATAGGAAACAAAAGGTGCATTGAATGGGAATTGCACACAGAGCACAAAAGGTAGAAGAATAGAATGGGTAGCAAATGCATATTGGAAGACAGTGAGGAAGTCTGAGTAGCAAAATCTTGCAAAACAATGATGAGACTAGTAAGTTGTTATTAAACTCTATATCACTATAATAGGTTTCAGTATTTCATATTCATAATCTAGGGTGGAAGGGAGGTGCTAGGGAGGACTAGTGTCCTCAGAGGTTCAAGTGGGTGCTTGAGCATAAGGAGTTGTAGCTTCCTTCTAGTTGGTGCTAGAGAAACTAGGTAGTAGGTGCTTCCTTCTAGTTGGTACTAGAGAAACCAGGGAATTGGTGCTTCCTTCTAGTGGGTGCTAGAGAAAAACAGAGAGTTGGTGCTCTCAGCAAGTTGCAACTTGCAAAAACCAGAGGTTGTAGCCTCACAATGAGTTGGTGCTCATATGTATGATAATGTAAAGAATGTAAATTATACTTATCATATAAAGAAGAAGAGGTTTTTACCCTATATGGGTTTCCTTGGGAAATATTTGTCTCTGTGTTTCTCATATATGTGACCGATGCTGAATGAGCCATTGTTTATTTTCCTGCATTATAGTGATCATCATTGAGTGCCTTGTAAAGATTTTAAAAGAAGCATAATTGTTTAGGCACGGTAACAACTGATTCACCCCCCCCTCTCAGTTGTCCAACAATTGGTATCAAATCCAACCCCTTTTATCTAAGGGTAGATCCTAGAGCTTAAACATGTCAAGCCATGAAGGAAATTGAACCAATAAGGCCCCTCTGTTCAATGGAACAAACTTTGCCTTCTGGAAAGTTAGAA
>JZKD02S1672699.1:211214-221782 GCA_000966675.3 Picea glauca
CTCAGAGTCGCCAAATACAATTAGATTTTGAATGTGCATGTCTAAGGCTTTTCTGAGACCTTGTAACAAAGCCTCATATTCTGCAACATTGTTAGTACATTCAAATTCTAATCTATAAGCCAATAATGTTTTATTACCTACCGGATCAATGATGATGCAGCCTGTGCCAGCTCCTTCTTTAGACCTAGAACCATCGAAGTATAAAGACCAAATTTGATTCTTATCAGGCTCACAGGACTTTTGGATAGAAGCTGTTGGTTGCGTAAATGCTTTGTTCTCGGATTGTTGTTGAGGACTATTGATAGGTGAAACTTCAGCCATGAAATTTCCGAAGTAGGTGTCCATACCTTGGACTTCAGGTGAGTCAGCCGGAGGTGTATATGGCTCATTGGGGTCATTCAAGTCTGTTACCGTGAACTTGAGGTAACGCTCACGTTTCATCCTGATCATGTTGGGCTTACCATTCTCTGGAAGCCATAAGTGGGACCAGTCCATTGCGAAGTAACCATGCAGCTGCTCCGACCAGTCCCTGCTCAAAAAAATACCATACACTTCTGGAATATCAACCACAATTATATCAATAAACTGACGAACCTTTGGGTTAGACGATAATCTAATCAATACATTTTTTAATTCGCCCATAACTTTTACATCAGTTCGATCAAGTTGTATTATTTTCAAAGATGATGGTTCTACTTCAGCATTAATCTTTTGGCAGACTGACCAAGGCATGACATTTGACGATGCTCCTGAGTCAACCATACAATTGTGCACATTTCTGTTGAAGATTTCGAAAGTTAAAAGAAAAGGAGGAACGTTCTTGTGAGTGTTTAGAGTTGTTGCTTGTGGTTTCTTACTCGCATTTTCTACTACTACTTTATCGGAATTATTTACACTATTTACATTGTTATTATTTACATTTGGTACAGGAAGGCTTCCTTTATCTTGAGAACCAGAATTATCTTTTGTGGAAGACTTATGTGGCACTTTGCTTTGTCCAACCTTGCTACCATTTGAATTACCATTCTTGCTATTGTCTGAAATATTTTGAAACATCTTTTGTAACAAAAATGGAAATTTTAACAACTCATAAATGGAAATGTTAGCCCTTAATTTCTTAAGATCTTCGACAACATCATAATCTAATTTAGGGCTAGCATTACTCTGTTTAGTTTCTAGTGATTTAGATGGCTTTGGAGGTAAAGTTGTGGTGTTATCGACAGGGGGTTTGTTTGCGGTCTTGCTCCTAGTATTGTAAGAGTGCACAGTCTCAAAGTTTGCTTGGAAGATACTATCTGAGAGGTGACCAAAGATATTTGGAGAAGACTCTTCTTCTTGGGTTGTTTCCTACTCAACTTCCTCTTGAGGGAAATCAGGAGGGATCAAGTCATCCTGGGCTCCTAGAATGGATTGGAGAGCGTATTGTAAACTTTCTAGGTTCATGCCTTCAGGGTTAGAATTAGGCCGGTTTGTTTGAAAGGGATTTCGGAAAGGAGGTTTGTAGGGTCCTTTACTCGAAGAGACTTCTTCAGTTGACCTTTTTAAATCTACGAATTGATTAGATAACTTTTGTACAACTTTGGTTAGATTTTCCAAATCAGAGTTTTTGGGTTGTGTTTTGTTTTGTGTAGGCCTGGGAAGAATCTCAATCTTTTTCTTGGAAGAAGAAACAGTTTCAGTCTCGTTGCTAGAGGAATCTTTAAGGCTAAGTATATCTTTTTCAATTTGAGTAGCCTCTTCAAAGGCTTCTAACAACGTTGCCTTTTTGGATCTTTTCACCCAAATAGCTATACTTTGATGTAGAGCTTTAGTGTAATAAGCTATTACAAGGTTTTCTGCAGGCATAGAGTCAGCAGGGATTCTGTTCTTAAGGGTCAAAAATCTTTGATTAAAATCCTTGACTTTTTCTTTAGCATTCATTTTTAAGTTTGAAAGATCCATGACTAAGAATTCCGGAGGTTTGCCATCTCCGAACTTTTCTAAGAAAATTGACTGAAACTTTTCCCAAGATACTATAGTGCGAGGCTGTTGGGAAAAATACCAAGTGGACGCATTACCCTCAAAGGTGTAAGGGAACAACCTACAGACTACGTCCTCATGTTCAACGTTGCGGAGTCTGATGTCTAACATAAATTTCATGATATGGTCTTCCGCTATCTGTTTAGAATCGGGATCAAACTTGGTAAGCCATTTTTTCAGATGCTTAGGCAAAGGATGCTGAGGTCCAGATATAGCTACAACATCTTGGTCTAACCATGTTCTGGCAAGGTTGTTCTGATTAGCCATTGGGGTAGTGGGTGTAGGAGGACGTGAAGGTGGATTGCCTTCGTCCGAAGAGGAATCTCCCCCTGAAGAGGAAGGAGATGAGGGAGGTGGTGAAGGAGGAGGAGAAGGAGGTGTCCCAGATCCTCCTGCAGCTGGATTTGTATTTGAATCCGTAGGATTCACAGTGGGATCTATATCACCTAATTGTTCTCTGACTTCGGAGAAGTCTAAAGTTTGGCTCCACGGGCGATGTGGTTGCCTAAGGCTAGCAAAGGATTTGTGTGATTTAATGAGAGATTGTCTAAATATTTCTTGAATATCACCGCCTGTAGGATTAGGGGTTGCTGGTTCAACTGTGATCTGAGGATCTTCGGTTGAAGTAGTTGCTGTTTGAGGGGGTATATTATCTTGTGAACGGCTTCTAGTCACTATGGGTGTGCGATTAGGTGGGGGAGGATTCTTGCGACCACCTCGTGCCATTAATTAAGCTTAGGCCCTCCTTCTAGCGCCATTTGTTGACGGGCGAAACAGTCCATCCGTCAACTGGGAGAGTGGAACCAGTCCGGGGTTGTCTAAATAACCCAAGCCGTTTGGAAAGGACCACCCTGACGAGTTTAACGGCTCCGTTGGCCGCTCTAAGGTCCCCTAAGGAAACCAAAGAGAAGAGTGATCTGAGCTAAATAATCTAAACTAAGGAAACTAGAAACTAATAAAACAAACTAACTAACTAAATAAAAGAAATCAAACTAAAATAGAGGAAACTTAGAAACTAATAAAGCAAACTTAAACTAACTACACTAATCTAACTATAAACCACTAACTATTATATATTTACAAGATACTAATTATGATTATAATAACTCAAATCAACTACCTAATTATCAGCTATGTTATTCCTTATTCACAAATGTACACTATGGACAGCCTACAGATTTAGTTAAAACCTACAAAACTCATGTGTTCGCTGCCCTGAGACAACCAAGAATCTATTTTTTATCTTTTATGCTTTATGAAAAGGAAATAAAAACTACTGAAATCAAACAATCTAATCTATCTTACTGATATTAAACAATGTAATATAATTCTAACTAAACTATCATTTATATTAAACTACTTAACATAAACAGTAAACGCCTAACTAATTGACCTGGAAACGCTCCAAGTCTGCCCTGTGTATGATTGCTTCGTAAGCTGGTTGGAGGAAGAAATTCACACCATTTAGCCCTTAAGCTTCTCGCAAAGGATCAGCTATGATGCTTCCTGAAGTATGTTACAGGACAAACAAGACATAAAAGAAATCATAACAGTCTTCAGATTATAAACTCCTGCAAAAGGGAAACCTATTATGCAGCCAACTTATATATTATAATTCAATCTACAAAGAAGACAAAGCTATCATTTATAAAATGAATCTACGACTGTTATATCTTTTATATATTTGGAGACAACAAGATATGTATAACAGTAAGAAATTATATCAAATGCATATGATTTAGATAGCAAAGTAATACTAAACCATAAACAAGATGATATACAAAACATGGAACAAAGTATTGATATATTGAAAAGCAAAAGCTATGACAAGACACCAATTCTGCTCCAGTCTGAATCAAAATCACATATTCTTGTTCTCTCCAACTGAGCATTATCGATTATTACAAAATCATAGGTTTATATAGGTTTTTCACAAGGTAAAACCTCCTTGTGAATAATAGTAAACAATTTTACACAATCTGGGAATAATCCCAAAATCCCTTAAACTAAGTAACTAAAAATGCAGGTGAAATCTGTAGATCATCCCCTAACTGCCCATGATATCCATTGCAAATTCGAATTGCCCTGCAATAGAACACAAAAACCAAGTTAGAAGGATGTTTTACTTGAAAAACAAATAAAAATTGTTTTTACAGAATTAGCTACAGAATCGTTTGATTATGTAGCTGGTCTAAGATAGTAAACATGACCAGATATGCAATCAAATCGAATCCAATCATATAATAATAATCAATAAATCACTAATGATTAAATTTAACCAAATCAAACAAAATACAATCGGGACAGAGTAGAGATACTCTGTTTTCCCAATCGGTATAAAATCACATCACATCTTAACAAGACTGTTCCATGAATGAAATGAATGACAAACCAAATCGCATGAAATACAAACGATCATTATCGATAAGCATAAGATTCATATCATTGCCAATATATAAAACCATTACAATTTCACGCATTACTATATCCATAGAATCCAACCACAGTTCTCATTTGCTGAGTTTAAAATAATTCACAAGTAAATTCGTAACTGTAATTGACTAATTATAATCACAACAGCAGATTGATAGCATTCAATTAAAAGCACGATGTATAAATTGCTTCCAATGTAATCGGATCATCTCCACAAATATCGACTCAACAGTCTTCATGCTAGATCACTCCATAATCGACAAACATGGTTCTGATAGAGTCAACAAACCAGGCATATAACTAGATTTAATTATAGACACAAATCAAAAGATTTGATACAATCAATCCATCCCTGTAATCTCAATCGAATAACGCATTTGTTATTATCGGAATACAATTCACATCGTAACAGCTATTAATGTTATCCATTCGAAATTTGATTATGTAACAAATGATATTCGAATTGGTCCCAACATAGAAAATACAATTAGCATAGTTAACCAATTTGCTCATCGTATCGCGCAAGATATAATCAAATCGACCAGAGATATCGTTTGTATTTCAAGAATAGAAAAGATATCAAATAACAACATATTCAAATCGAATTATGGTCAATCAAACTAAATCTAATCACAACGAATCCAGAAATCGATGATCAAAACTTATGCATGACAGAGCAAGTCAGCCATGTAAACAGAGCTTATGATCATGCCATATAAAAGAGGGAAAGTTATACCATTACAGTTGCTGAAGCTATGTCAATTTCGAATTGACAATTGCAGTAGCAGACTCGACATTTTTGAACAGGATTGACCTAGTAGTTCGTTGATTCTTATCGTTGGGCTGCACCTTTGCATTCTGACCAGTGAGCTTTGCCACTTGGTTTTCCAAATCGTGAATTTTGGATTGCAATTTTGGGACGTCCAAGTAGTATCTCTCTAACCATAGTCCACACTGATCGCAAGGTGAAGCAACCTTTTGAACAGAAGGGGGGTTTGATGACTCCCCGAGGGTTTCATGAGGTGGCTTAATACCAGGAAAGTTAGGGTTATCCCGCAGACAAGGAGGTAAATTCTCAATGAAATCGTAAGGAGGTTTGTCACCACAGAAGCCCTCTTTGGCGAGAAAATGCTCAATGCTCGAATCAGAGTCCTCGCTGACCACGATAGGTTCTCTTTTGGCAGGAAGCTTAGATTTATTTCTCTCCATGCGAGAGATCATCCTTGCATTTTTCTTGTTTCTAGTATTAGCAGTAGTTTTCGTTCTAGCCTTTGTGGTTGTGGTCTTAGTAACTTCGGTCGGTTTGGTCACAGCCATAGGCGTATTCAAAGGTGAGTCGGGTTTAGGTTCGGGTAGCAAGACACTGTAGGGTACAGGGGTAGGCTTACTCTCGGTTACCATAGGCTTATCGACCTATGGAGGATTTGATTCCTCAAAGCCATTACGGTTGAGAAAATCGTGCTAGGAATCACGACGTAACCCTAACTCATAAACTAGAATCATTTTAATCAACCCAACATGGAAGAGGTTAGTGTCATCCTGACTTCGCTTGTACTTCTTAGCCATTTTGAATAAACTTCGGTGCAGATAGTGCAGCATACTAAGCTCGAAACCCATAAACACCATTAATAAACGTAGATGAAACAAGAAAACAAACCTGTACCTGCCTTCACAAGTAACGAATTGCTTGATAATCATCAAGAGATCATACCAGTGGGGTTTCAGCATCTTCGCAGGTAAACCTCTGTCGCACAAATTCACTGGTCGAGACCGAAATAACAATGTCCATGGGACATCCTTTACCTTATAACTTTTGGACCATTTTTGTCCCTTGACAGGCAGGCTAGTTGCCAAGCTGAGAAATTGTTCAGTGATTTCAAGTTGGACATCTCCAACTTTGGCTCGGCAGCCATCGAATGACAGTGCAAATTGTCGAGCCACACCGATGTTAAAACCATCGAACTTCCTTATAAATGAAAGCCACCCGAACTCTTCTGGGTCGCTATATGCACCATCAAATGTCAACAGTGCTTGGCATCCGTTAGGTTCGGCCCTTACGACAAGAGCCATAACCTCTGTACATGGTAGGGTTTACACCGAATGAAACAATGCACAGAGTTGAGAAACGATAGGTTTGATGGCTTCAAAGCTCGAATAGACCGGAATTAACTCAATACGTGCGAAGGTGGTGGGATTACCACCGCCACGCATTGTATTAATGACCTGTATAGAGCTGTTAAAATCATAATCATTTAAAACAAACGTATCGACCAGCAAATAGGTGAATCATCATCTCTACATGCCATTCATCCGAGTCAGATTCAACACCTCATGTGATAATTACGCGCTAAGTGTACAGTTCAATCCGAACACCATATCCATCGTGTCAATCAATCGTTCAACCACAAGGTTTAATGCTAATACATAGTTTGGGACTACGGATTATCCATTTTCCAAATAATACCAAGCATTAATCCATGCGCCTTCAAACCATTGTTATTAGACCTTATAAACTTGCCAATGTATTCGTTGCATATTCAAAAGTTTGTATTCCAAAGTCTTAGAACCATGCAATCAAAAATTTATCATATAATAAATGAGTGGTGAGCCCACAGCAAAAAGAATAAAAACATATAAGACCAGATCCATCATAACCTTTATAAGTTCAGAATAAGACTAGCAAATCTTCATGCTGACAGGCTTAGCAATCAAACAAATCAAATATGCGAGCTAGGTAAGGACACGAGTTTGAAAAAAATCTTTTGCAGTCATGTGATCAATGGTCAAGTGTCTTTTTGTAAAAATCAATAAAGGCAACTATAGTCCAAACGATGAGAAAGGTATTTTCACACTTTCAGTTGTGAAAATTGGATCGAAACCAAATTGTAATCGTCGCAAAAATGAAACAAAAGTCCATTAGCACAATGCGACAATGATTTGTCATAATACCACAAGGGGTGTAGGCATATTTTTTGAGAGCAATCAAAAAAATTGAGTTGGCTGCCAACACACCGCCTATGGTCACGTAGAGGAGGGAGCTAGAGCTGCCAATCTCCTTTTCGGAGCTTGTGACATTGAGACTCAAGATGTCTCATTGCAGAATCTCTGAATTGTGAAAGTTCGAAATGGGTAAATAATGACAATACCCTTCACAGTTAATCCAATGATGGAGGTGAACATGAGCATGATCGGAGGGCTAATGTTGAGCCTCATAGTGTAACTATTAGAAACCATTGATGGTTTCTACTAGAGGATGCGAAGATACTTCTGTGTGATTTCTATAGGAGCTGAAGAGTTACAAGGAATCTACCAGTGGAATGAAGATGATTCGTGGAGGAAATTGACAGCTGGATGAGGATTGAAGTCTGTAGTTGAAAACAGAAAGGATAAGCTCATCTAAGACAGAGAAGACAAAGAGTCTCCACTGCCATAGAGGCTGAGGAATCTCAGCATTACATCTAGTGATGCTGAACACGTGGGAAAACTACCAGAGAAGCTAAAGGGTTACCATGATGATCAAGCAGAGCACTCGAGATGTGGAAAAGATGAACATGGTGTGAGTAGGTAGAGGCATTGCATGCAAAAGGTGCACAAAAGCTATAAGTACACGAAACAGAGAAGTGATGATGTTGTTGTTGCTGAGGTGAAGAAATGCATGTGTGAAGAAGTAAAGGGGTGGTGCAGCAGTTGAAATGGATAGGAAACAAAAGGTGCATTGAATGGGAATTGCACATAGAGCATAAAAGGTAGAAGAACAGAATGGGTAGAAGATGCATGCTGGAAGACAGTGAGGAAGTCTGAGTAGAAAAATCTTGCAGAACAATGATGAGACTGGTAAGTTGTTATTAAACACTATATCACTATAAAAGTTTTCAGTATTTCATATTCATAATCTAGGGTGGAAGGGAGGTGCTAGGGAGGACTGGTGTCCTCAGAGGTTCAAGTGGGTGCTTGAGCACAGGGATTTGTATCTTCCTTCTAGTTGGTGCTAGAGAAACTAGGGAGTAGGTGCTTCCTTCTAGTTGGTACTAGAGAAACCAGGGAGTTGGTGGTTCCTTCTAGTGGGTGCTAGAGAAAAACAGAGAGTTGGTGCTCTCAGCAAGTTGCAGCTTGCAAAAACCAGTGGTTGTAGCCTCACAATGAGTTGGTGCTCATGTGTATGATAATGTAAAGAATGCAAATTATACTTATCATATAAAGAAGAAGAGGTTTTTACCTTGTATGGGTTTCCTTGGGAAATATTTGTCTCTGTGTTTCTCATATGTGTGACTGATGTTGAATGGTCCATTGTTTATTTGCCTGCATTATTGTGATCATCATTGAGTGCCTTGTAAATATTTAAAAAGAATCATAATTGTTTAAGCACGGTAAAAACTGATTCACACCCCCCCCCTCTCAGTTGTCCAACATTCTTCCCCTGCAGCTACAACCTATCTGACCTTTGATCTTGAGTTGTTGTTTCTTATTGAAAGCTACAAAGTGAATATCATCTGAATTTATCATCTGTCTGATATATTCTAGGAGAATATTCTGACAGGCAAATACTTTGGCATGTTTTAAGGGGGTAATTCACATCCATAGATTCTGATTTCTATATGATCCCGGTCGAGGTACCAGTCCCCTGTTTTAGCTAGGTCTGATAGATGTCGAATCCTCTGAATTTCCTCATTTATCCTTGGCTTTGTTATTCCACTGAGCATGCATACCACTCGATGGTAGAATTGATCTATGAAATGTTTGAAGTTGAACTCAGATGATTTCTTCCTTACTATGGATGTCCAGGAGGTCACAGGTTGAGGGTTACCATCTGGGTCCAAATTCTGTTGAGAGAAGGAGAACCTGTCTGCTTGAAAAAAGAGGAACATGTACACCAGTATTGAAGAATACCAGAACATACCTTCTATGGAAATATTTAAGAGTTGTTCATGGATGTTGTCAGCTAAAAAATGACTGTAGTCAAACTGTGTAGTAGCCTTTTCTTCAGTGGAGAAGATTGATACAAAACCCAGAATAGGTTCATCTACCCACTCATATGAATAGTATCCTAGTAGACAACATAGGGAGGAAATGATTTGGTTTCCTTTTACTGAGAAGATGGAGGAATGGTATGGGGGATTCCTCTTGCGTAACTGTGTAGCTTCAGGGAGGAAAAACTCAAAGATCTGAGCTCTCTGCGGGAAAGATAATTTCTAGTACAACTTAGTTAGGATTTCAATGGAGAAGGGGGAGAGAGAGTCGACTTTGGTTATCTGGAGGATCCGATCTATCGTTTGAGGGGTGATGGTGAAAAGAGTTTCTCCAGATGAAGAGACAATGGCCCTTTGGCCGGGAAGGTAGTGGGCTTGGCATTTCAGGGAAAATTCGAGAAAATGGTATGTCTGGGGAAAAATATACAGTGGGATATTAGATTCCCAAAGCCCGATCTTATCGCTCTAATCCAGACAAATGTCCTTGAGCCAGAAGTGTAATTCAAAGAAGTCGAATTCACACTTCGTCTTTGTAATTAAATAGTCTTTGTCAGCCAGGGGGATACGATCCAGATCAATGGGAGGAGGGAGGAAAGGATTTTTTATAGTCTCAGAGGATTTGGATTTGGGCACCATCAATCAAACTGATACCTGCAACGAAAACAAATGTTGTTAATTGTGTTTACCATGTTTTAATGTCAATTTGTTGACTGTAATGTCAATGGTGGTTGTTTGGAGAATGGGAAATGATGGCATTGATTGAGTCTGGATCGATGAACAGTGCATAATGGTGAAAGAACGATGTTAAATGGTTGAAAGGGGTGTCCATTATGGAGCGGATGGTGAGTCAATCGGGTAATAGTAATGGTCGAATACATTGATTGGCCAATAGACATATCAGAGGTGATGTGGAGGGAATTGACTGGCCAATGGGTGGATGGAGGTGATGTGGAGGGTAATGAGTGGCCAACGAGTGGATGGGATATGACGAGTGACAGTTGAGTGGAGTGTGACATGTAGGCATGGTAGTGGAGTGTGGCGATGGAGTGTAGAGGTGGTATGGGTGAGTGGTTTAGCAGTTTACTCAAGGGAGGGTAGGAAGTAAGTAGTAAGGAGTGAGGGGGGTTTGAGTTAAAAAAAAAATGACAC
>JZKD02S1672699.1:228957-239759 GCA_000966675.3 Picea glauca
AAAGAAAAGGAGGTTTTTACCCTGTATGGGTTTCCTCGGGAACTATCTGTCTCTGTCTTTCTCATATTTGTGACTGATGTTGAATGTGCCTTTGTTTATTTCATTGCATTATTGTGATCATCATTGAGTTCCTTGTAAAGATTTTAAAAGAAGCATAATTGTTTAATCACGGTAACAACTGATTCACCACCCCCCCCCCTCTCAGTTGTCCAACATCCTTTGCCCCTTGATGCAGGTATGACAACAACCCGTGACCTTCCCTTTCGCCCTACTGTGAAAACTCTGAGTGTCGGGCGTTAGATCCTTTTACTTGATAAGCCCCCTCTTGATGTGACCTTGATGATGACCACACGATTGTGGGTGTGGTCACAAGCGGTTTGGAGTTAAACCATTTTTGGGCCCGCAATTATCCTCCAGCTTCCATGTGCCCTCCTGATGAAACCGCGGTTCAAATTGCGGCCCACCTTCAATTCCTTAACCTCCTCACAACTTCAATCCCCACAATGACACGAGATCATTGATCTCATGATCTTGATGATAGCATCCAAATCAATGCTTCAAATTTGTGCCCTTCTTATATACAGACCAAATCATCTCTCCTTGAATCAACGATCAAGGTCCTCTTCGCAATTCTGGACTCCAGGAGTTTGAAATCTCAAACTTGGATTCCTTCCATACCTCACTCCTTCAGAATCAATGATCTATGGACACCTGTCCAGTAAATCGACGACCTTGCCTTTACCTCGGGTGGTTGACCTTTCAACCCAGATTAATAGTCCAACGGCCCCTTCTCGATCGACGGTCAATACTTCCTTCGGGTCTCTAGACTTCTAAGATCTCAATTCTCGATCGACAATCGAGACTTCCTCCATGTCTCTGGATTTCTGAGATCTCAACTCTCAAACCTCTTTTTCACAATGAATTTTACCCGGAGCATAAGATCCACTGATGCGTGTCCTCCCGATCCAATGATCGAGGATTACTTCGGGAGTTTACCCTAAGTTAACAGATTTGCACCATGTCTACTCCGAATCCAACGATCCAGATCTTATTCTAGGACTTCGGGTCTTCACGCTCTGATGATTTCAATTCTCAAAATGAAAACTCACTTCAACTTTTCCCCAGAGTATAAGATCTGATGACAAGTGTCTCCTCATAGATCAATGACTCATGACTCTTTGGCTCTCCACACTTCGCATGTTTCAAGTCTCAACTTCCACCTTCCTCCAGATATTCTGAGCTGCTGACACATGCCCTCCTAGCTTCAATAGTCCTAATATACTCTGGCTCTCCAGCTCTCCACACTCCAGGAGTTTCAAGTCTCAAACTTAACTCTTTATGTTCTTGCAATATCTGATGGTTGATGCTAGATCAATCGAACGACTGATATTCCACCTCATCATTCTGGGAATTCAAACTTTGGGAATCTCAAGTTTCAAACCATTCTCCCTCCTGATATTACAACAACCGACGACTGTGATTCCTCCTGGCGATTCGATGCTTGATCTTCACTTCTAGTGATCTGACAGCTCAGATCTATCCCACTGATCGGATGGTCAAGATTCTATTCCAGGGTTCCAGACTTCGGGAATCTCAAGATTCAACTCCGATAACTTCTCTCTCCTCTATACGCGAAGTGATAAAACTCATGCACCTCCTTCTGATCTGATGACTGTTGATATCCTTCCCTGTGATCCGACGATCACGATCATTCTTCCTCTTGAGATATTGATATTTGTCTGCCTTCTTCTGGATCTAACGGTCATGATCAAGTCATGAACTCGAATTTCAAGATTTCTTGTGATTCTTCCCTTTGACTTCCCTGATGTGCGAGTCAGCGAAACGTTGATCACTTGCCACGCTTCTCTTCTGATGGATAGTCCCGATGATGTCAGGACTTCGTGACTTCACAAAGTCTTCTCTCCTGTGAAACTCCAAAGGGTCCACACACTCAGATCTGACGGCTAAGATCTGGTTCTCCTGTGCTCGTTCCTCCTCTGCCTGGACATAGATCTAATGGTTCAACTTCTTCTCCACAACTGATAAGATGGTTGCTATTGATCCTCCTCCTGAGCTTTAGACTTTCTTTAGTTTAGAATATTTTGTCAATGTTCGAAAGGTCTCAGCCTTTGAACTTCATCCTGTGAACCTGACTCCTTTGGGTCTTGCTTATGCTTTTAAAAGTGTTATCTCTTCTATTCTTATGGACTTAGAATAAGTTCATCTCACATGTGCTTCTTACGTTATTCCTTCTGAGCTTGATCTCCTCAAATATTTCGACCTCCCACGCACACCTTGCATTCTCGGGATTTCGAATAACTCAGTTTCGAAGGATTTCTTTAAAATAAATTCTTCTTGCCCTCATGGCATTCTCCTTGCTCGATGCACACCTTGCATATATTTTCCTCATAGAATAGTCAATAACTTTGTTTCTTACCAAACTCAACACTGAGTTCTTCTGTGCACACTTGCACCAGCTTAATGCCCACCTGACAGAGCTTGACATAGTTCTCAGTAACTCTGTTTCTCTGTGCTTCTTCTGCACAGTCCTCCCTCTAAATTATTCAGTAACCTTGAGGTTCCTCTTGAGTTTATGATCTCTCTGGTACACCCTCCTGGCATGTTCTTCTTTGACTCCACAGAGTTCAGATGCGCACTCCTTACGCTGGCTACAGAACCTCAATTTTTCTATTGTGTACTCCTTGCACAACCTAAAGAATCCAGAACGATATTATAAAACTCAATGAAGATAAAAGAAATCTATCTTCCTACTGTAAATAAATCTTATCATATATCTACAACATTCATTCATGAAATACATAAACACATGATACGCAGGAAAAAATTCTTTTCAATTATCTCTGTGTGTCTATACAGATGATTTACAAAAACTTGACTGTAACAAAGTCCCAGTTCTCTCAAGCTCTCTCTCTCAGAACTATTCTACCTCCTAAAGCCTCTCTACTCAGACCTCTCTATTATCATCTAGCTCTCGAAATCTGATACAAGATCTTCTTACAAAATAGGGGCTCTGCAAGCTCGTCCTCTCTCACCTAACCTCATCTATTACATTGAAGGTTCATAAATGTTTACCCATACCTGACTACGATCTCGAATTGCTACAAGAAACCCTTTAAGTAAATCCAACCACTACCTGTACAAAGGCATGGCCCGACATTTATAGCCTTACAACATGAAAATTTGTATAGGATTATTTCAAATTTTAAAATGGGAGGTTTAATTCCTCTCCCTTCCTCCATTGCGTGTTCGCGTGCTAGTGATTTCGCTGAGGTGGAGCGATGCTCCTACATCAAGGATGCTTGGAAGAATACTCACCTTTGATTTGTTTAATAACAAGTTCATACTCACCTCTTACCATAATCTTTTTGACACTAAGTTTCTTCAATAACTTCAGACCGAGCATCAATGCTTCATACTCAGCCATGTTATTGGTGCACTAGAAATTTACTTTATAAGAGTGGCTTTATGAATACCTTGCTTTATGGTTATGCAACCACACCCCAGCTCCAGACCCTTCTTTGCTGACAACACCATCAAAATCCATACTCTAGAAATCTTTCGTTGGTTCATCACTTTCTGTTGTCATAGTTTTACTTTCCTTAGTGATTGCTTTACTTTCTTGCAGGATAGATGCATCATCTTCCAACTATGCAATTTGGCTGTCCAAGTCACCATCATTATATAAAATGAAGGAATCCAGGTCAGAATGAACATAGTACAAAGGATAGTTGTGCGGCCTCTCTTGATTGCTGACCATATATTTCATCAGAGTCTCTCTATACAATATTCTTTGTTGTCCAAATATAGGGATGGTGGCATAAGACATATATAATTGAAAATTCCCCTTTAACTTATCACTCCATGATAGAGATAATAACATACCATATTTCGGAGGAATGTCTACTACAACAATATCCATCACCATGATTTTTGTTGTGATTTGAGCCAGGGTGATGCACAAATCTTTAATTAGCCCTATGCATTTGACTTTGCTAGAGTCAAAAGAGTACAAGTCCTTGTAGGGTCTAGTGATATCAAGCCCCAACTTCTCCATCACAACCTTGGGCATTAGATTGTGAGAAGCACCAGAATCCAACATAGTGTTGTGTAATGTTTTTTCATGAATATTCAGACTGATGTAGAAAGGAGGAACAAAACCATTGTTAGATTGTCTCTCAACCTCAGGAGCAAACATCAGCTCAGGTTGATCATCAACAACATTCACAGTGTCTGTGCGTGTTCTTCATCTAATGTTTAAATCTTTTGTGCCTACTCCTGGTTCAATGATTAATCCTTTGATCACATGTGATCTGTAAGCATCTTTATTCATTAGTTCTATCAGAGGAGTAGGAATTTTTAGTTTGGCCAATTCACTTTCCAAGCTGAAAGTGGTTGAAGTTATGCTTTGGCTCTGCAATTCTGGTTTATCAGTCACAGTGTTCTATGTAGAAGTACTTGGCTGACTTGTGGATGCAACCTCTATTTGAGCTGTTCTTGGTGAAGATTCAGGAGTTGTTTTTGGAGGAGTCTCTAAATTTTTCTTTTCTGGGACTTTATTAGGAGTATCATCTGGGGTTTTCTTGGCTTCAACAACTTTCTTAGTCTCAACAACCTTTTTAGTTGGGTTGTCATTACACTTCTTGCTCCTCAGGTTGTATTGTCTATAGATTTACATTATAGCATTTTCGAAGGCCTACTGTTCTGATTATTCCTCTTCCTCATTTAACTCTGTCTGTGAAAGGAAAAATAGTTCATGTTCTTCCCGAGTGAGAAAAATGGAATCGTTATCATTAACCCCCATAAGGTTTATGTGAATTTCATCCAAATCTCGAATTATCTCTTCCCCTTCATCAACATAGTTCTCTTGAAGAGGTGGCCTAATCTGTTGATCAGGCCCTCTTTGTTCTCTTTGGTCTCTGGGCTCTCTCTGTCTAATTTGGGGAGGGTTCCTTATGAAATTTGGATTTCGAATCTGAGAAGCAGGATGATTTTCTCTAGGAGGGTTTCTGTCATTGATTTGCAATCTATCCATCATTCTCTCCATGGTCCTCACTAAAGAATCAACTTTGGTATCTGAATTAGAAGTGAAAGGTTCTTCCTTAATTGTAACCCTTCTTTGTTTTCTTTGCCTAGCTCCTCTGGCCAATATATTTGCTTCAACACTCACTGCACTTTTCTACATATCTTCTAAAGTGGTTGAATTTCTTTCTCTTAGTTGGTAGGACATATTAGCATCAAATCCATCAGGGAACTTGATTAAAGCCAAGCCTTGTGGAGGCTTGATATCAACATGAATTGCATTATAGATATTATTGAAATGTATGAAATAGTCTTGTACTGTTTCCCCTTGATTCCTTTTGATATTTTCATATTCTGATAAAATTTGAAGAGGGTTTTTCTTTACCTCCCATCTGTCAATAAAAATTCGGTGAAAAGAAAGAATGTCAACAATGCTAGAAGCACGTAAATCTTTAAACCACTTTTTGACATCTCCAGTTAAACTTTGTACAAAAAGTCTCATCTAAACATCTGCCTCGTCAACTTCCTGCAAATCAAAGTAATCATTCATTTTATCCACATGTTGTTGTGCTTTAAGGGGTCTAGTACCATCAAACTGAGGAAGGTTGGTTTGATTGTCCTGGGGCATGGCATGTAGGGGAGAAACTAACACTAAGGGAGAATATCTCACTGCCATGATTGGTGGAGGAGGCTGAATAACAACTTGTGTGATTGGAGGGGAAGTGATAGAAGATGTAGAAGATGTAGGGCTGGGAGGTATGGATTGAGATACTTGAGGCTTGACATAAGCTGTAGCAATAGTAAGGGAAAAAAGTTCAACTGACTATTGAAAGTGGGATTTATACAAAGCGTGATCAATATTTGATACTAGATCTTCTAATTTATTAAACTCTTGAAGAAACCGTTGATCAAAATCTGCTCTGGGAGAAAGTCTTTCAGGGGTTCTTGGTTGGAGGATGGTTTGATCTAGAACTATTTCATTCACAAAGATATCAGATTTGGTTATGAAAAGGCTCTGCTCAAAAGGTAGGTCAAACGCAAGGTCCTGGATTGTGACAAGTTTCTCTAGAAGAGAAGTGGCCCTATGAAGAGGACTGTTACTCCCTTTACCTTCTACAATGTTTCTTTTTCTGAGTAATTTTTATGGATTGTCTACTGTTGTTGCAGGTTCTGGATCAGGGTGAGATCTAGTGTGGATTATTTTAGGAGCCATAACTTTAAATTTTAAGAAATCTAAACTAATATATACAAACTTCAACAACCTCTAAACATTATCTCTTGAAAGTTAGATCTTTAATTGTTCATAAATAAGTTTTTTTTTATCTAGGGAAAAAAAATCGTAGGATGGAAAGTTTGTTCAGTTCCCCAGTATGATCACCGCTATGTTAGCACTCTGTAAATTCCTAGAGGTTGTTAAGGGTAGAATAAATTAACAAAGGTAACTTACCAAAACCACTTTGAAATTGGTATCTATCCCTGCCAGTTTCAGAGAGGGATCTCTCTGTATGATTTAGATTTTTTGAGTTTTATATATTAGGCTAGTTAAAATAATCTGGGTTTGTTTGTTTTGTTTATAAAGTTGGTTGAAGTATTTCTTTAAACATCCATTGGGCTATGGGGTATGTTTTAAATATTAAGATCGGATACAACTTTTATGATATTTCTTCATAGGGCGAGATAGTGAGAATGTTGGATCCTTTAGAATTAAATGCAATGGAAAGATAGAACATACAAGATAATCAATCAAGCAAAGAAGTAATTAAGAATTTATTTACCTAATATCAGAGGAATTACATGTAGATCGCTTAAAGACCATAAACAGAGTGCACGAGACAAATTCTGTTCATTAACTTTATTTGAGAAGTATTTATACAACAATTACATCTGAGAAGTATTTATGCAACAATTACATCTGATCCTGTCATTAATGACTAGGATACAGTGGAGGAAAAATCTAACTAAGTAGATTACATATTACAAATTAATAGGACTATTAGTGATCTGTCCAAATCTTGAATGTTGATTTCTGGGAAAGTAGTTGGTGATTTATCCACTCGACTTTGACTGTCTTCCTCATACTGACTCGGATGTCCACATCATCTCTACTCAATCAAGGCACATAGGTCTTCCCATATTTTTTGACTGGGGATGGAGACCTTGAGTAATCTTCTGTAAGTTTCATCCATCTCTATGTACTTAGAAAATGTTGGCTTGGTCATGAAGATGTATTTTATCTCATGTTGGATGTTGAGGTCCAACTATAGAGTTTCTAAGAATGCCTTGCCAGTGATGCTCCCTTGTATGCCTACAAAGTTAGAACCATCTTTTGCCACTGTGAGGATCTTATGTTTGTAGTATGATAGAGTAATAAGTTTTTCATTGATCACTAGTAAACCCGGAAGACCTTTCTTGTGTAGTGAGTCGACCTTGCTAAAATACCTCTGCACTCCAATATCTATTGTTTGAGTTTTCTCCTCCTACTACATCATTAGTCCCTACTTGGTCAAAACCTTCTTGACCTCAAGGATTGTTTCAGTCCTATCCTCTATTTCCAGAGCTTCCAACTCTTCTTTAGTCTTGGAATTCAAGAACCTGATGATCTTTGTGGCCTCGGTAGGCTTTTCTCCCAATTCTCCCCTTATCTTGTCAATGGCTTGTCTGGCTCTTTGCACAAGTTCGTGCTGCTCAAATACAATTTGTATCAGGGGCCATATCTTTGTCATTGATTGGCATATGTCCATACAAATGTTCTACTTGGCCTCTTACAATGTCTTGGCCATGACTGTCTCCTTCTGCAGCTTCTGCAGTTCTTGTTTGAGCCTCTATCTTTTGTGCATCTCTGTATTGTAGCTAGACTGAAATGTGGACTTCAGCTTCTGGAGGTTATTGATCTCATCCTACAGTCTTTTGATTTTTTGTTCTTGTAGGGTCATGTCCTCCATTGATTTTGCCAATTTTTTTGATGCATCTAGAGTTGTCACTGTAATAGCCGATGGAATTTTTGTTGTCGTGGCTATTGTTGCTGTACTAATTCCTGTGAGAGGAACTACATTCAATGGTATGGTAGCCATTGGCACACTCTGTTCCTTCTCTTTGATCAACTTCTCTAGCTCAGCCTCCATCTCCTTGATATGTGCATTGTGCTCCATGATCAACTTTAGCATTTCCTCCTTGTGGCCTTTAGTCTCTGCCATTTCTTTTGCTTGTGGATCTTCAGTGGCTGGGATTTTTAGTTGTTTCCTCATGGATCCTATGTCAATGTTTTTCTTCTTGAAGAGTTCTTTTGCTGCTTTGACATTGGATGGATCATATCCAATTTTGAATACCAGTTCTTCTAGGGACTTGATCTTGTTATCCTTTGCCAAGGAAGATATCTTTTTCAGCTTAAGCTGGGACTAGACATTGTTTAAATAAACCTGCAACTTTGTAGCAGTCATGGAGGTATTGGCCAGGGTGGAGAAAATCATCTCCCCAGTTTGTCTATGGATATCCATTTGATCAATTGGATGCACCTCTTTGACATTGAATTCAAATGTTGATATCTTGTAATCAGAAATCGCCTTGGGATGAGGCACTTGTGCCTACAAGAATGCCATGTGCATCCTCCCTTTCTCTCTGTCAAAAGCAGAGAGTAACCTATGTTGTGTTGTTGATGTCTACTTCCATAATTGTGCATAGGTGTTGTTAGACAACAACTTATTTTTCTTTTTGATCAAATTATACTTCTCAAAGATGTTAAGTCTCGCAGGCTCATGTGAGGTCTTAGTTGACAATGTGGTATCAATCTGTTTCTTTGATGAGAAAGTGGACATCATTTGTTGGCTGCCTGAGAAAAGTGGTGAATGTTGTCCCTACATTACTTTGGTGGACCGAGTTTCTTCTCCTCAAGACCTGTCAGGAGTATGGCTGGTCTTGGGCCTCTTTATGTAGACCTGGAAATATTCTGCTAAGAATTTCGTAAGTGAAGGAGAGACTTCCTTTTTGGGTCTCTTCTCTAATGGTACCTGTGGAGTGCTTGTTTGTGAAATGCTGGCAGGTGAAGGTTTTTTTTCAGTGTCTGTCAGAGTGTTTTCCTCCCACTCTGTCTAATTCATGAATTTCTCAATTTCAGGTTTAGGCACATGAGCATAGGAAGAAATCTTGTTCTTTAACATGGTTTCTGCAATGATGCCACATGGGTCAAAATGCCATGGGAAACTTTGACTGAACTTCATTTATTTTAACATCTTGTTGGTTTCTTCCCCTGCAACTTTGTTGTTGCAGATGAAAGAACCTATTTGACCTTTGATCCTGAGCTGTTGTTTCTTCTTGAAAGCTACAAAGAAAATATCATCTGAATTTATCATATGTCTGATATATTCTAGGGAGAATATTCTGACAGGAAAATACTTTGGCAACTTGTAAGGTGGTAATTCACATTCGTAGATTCTGATTTCTGTATGATCCTGGTAGAGGTACCAGTCCCCTGTTTTATCTAGGTCTGATAGATGTAGAATCCTTTGAATTTCCTCATTTATCCTTGGCTCTGTTCTTCCATTGAGCATGCATGCCACTGGATGGTAGAATTGATCTATGAATTGTTTGAAGTTGAACTCATATGAGTTCTTCCTTACTATGGATGTCTAGGAGGTCACAGGTTGAGGGTTACCATCTGGGTCCATATTCTGCTGAGAGAAGGAGAACTTATCTGCTTGAAAAAAGAGGAACATGTACACCAATATTGAAGAATACCAGAACATACCTTCTGTGAAAAACTTGAAGAGTTGTTCATGGATGTTTTCAACTAAAAACTGACTGTAGTCAAATTGTGTAGTATCCTTTTCTTCAGTGGAGAAGATGGATAGAAAACCCAGAATGGGTTCATATACCCACTCGTTTGAATAGTATCCTAGTAGACAACATAGGGAGGAAATGATTTGGTTTCCTTTTACTGAGAAGATGGAGGAATGGTATGGGGGATTCTTTTTGGGTAACTGTGCAGCTTCAGGGAGGAAAAACTCAAATATCCGAGCTCTCAATGGGAAAGATAATTTCTGGTATAACTCGGTTAGGATTTCAATGGAGAAGGGGGAGAGAGAGTCGGCTCTGGTTATTTGCAAGATCTGATCTACCATTTGAGGGGTGATGGTGAAAAGAGTTTCTCCAGATGAAGATACAATGGCTCTTTGGCGGGGAAGGTAGTGGGCTTGGCATTTCAGGGAAAATTCGAGAAAATGGTATGTCTGGGGAAAAAGATACAGTGGAAGATTAGATTCCCAGAGCCTGATATCGTCGCTCTGATCCAGAAAAAACATCCTTGATACAGAAGTGTAATTCGAAGAAGTCTAATTCACACTTTGTCTCTGCAATTAAATAGTCTTTTTTGGTCAGGGGGATATGATTCGGATCAACGAGAGGATGGAGGAAAGGATTTTATACAGTCTCATAGGATTTGGATTTGGGCGACATCAATCAAACTGATACCTGCAACGAAAAAAAATGTTGTTAACTGTGTTTACCAAGTTTTAATGGTGGTTTGTTGATTGTAAGCTTGATGGTGGTTGTCTGGAGAGCAGGAAATGATGGTGTCGACTGAGTCTGGATAGATGAACAATGCACAATGGCGAAAGAACGACGTTAAATGGATGAAAGGGGTGTCCGTTATGGAGCAGATGGTGAGTCGTTTGGGTAACAGTAATGGCCAACTTCATTGATTGGCCAACGAACACATCATAGGTGATGTGGAGGGCATTGACTGGCCAATGGGTGGATGGAGGTGATGT
>JZKD02S1672699.1:239901-261894 GCA_000966675.3 Picea glauca
GGTAAGTGGAAAGGAGTGAGGGTGGTTCGAGTTAATAGAAAAACAACACATTATGAGGGGCCTGCTCGGGAAATACCACCAACTTGGACCCCCCCCTATCGTTAAAGGCAGAAGGGTCGAGGGAGTCCGATATTCTCTGTTGACCATAGATCTGAGTGCGTGTTGGTCAGCTGCTTAGATCAGTGCACCCTTTAACACAATGCTCCAAAAATGTCATATCACCACAAAACTTAGGATAAAAGTATTTTGTGGGTTTTTGCAGCTTACCCTTTCTTCATTTTGTCACCAAGGGGTAAAAAATACACCATTTTAACTTAAATCAAAGGCATTTAATCAACCTTTCATCCATTTTATTGAAATAAGACATGCTAACCTATATCCTAATCTAGTCACTTAGCAGATTAACCCAGATTAAGCTGTTGGGCTAAAAAACAATACTCTAACCTAAGACATTTGACCAAGCTTAAAATGTTTATCAAATTATTCACTAACCTATCTAACTTGGTTAAGATTAGACTATTTAGCCAAGTTTATTCACTATCCTATCTGCATAAATTGAAAGGACTTGATCATGGTTAGACAGTATGAATCAAGCCAAATTATTTCATGGGGTTTTATCATTTCTTTTCTATTTTTATACCCTCTTTTGATTTTTTGTATTTTTTTATTCTTCTTTCTTTTCTTTTTATTTTCCTTTTTTCTTTTCTTAGTAAATCATTTGTAGAATGAAACATTATTTACCATACAATATGACTAGAAGAAGGGATAATAATCACCAGGTGATCATATGAAACATAGGGTTATAACAATAGGGAAAGTCTATTCAAGATTTGGTACACGACAGTGACAACCTATGTGAGTCGTGGCACAAGAGGTTAGGACACCTACACTATAGGGAATTTTCGATTCTGAGGGGGATTTTCATAGGTCTTCCATAGTTCAATATTGAGTAGTAGGTAGTATGTATAGGGTGTGCACTTGGAAATAATTACGATGACGTTTTTCCTAGCAGCGAGAGTAGGTCCAAGGGGATCTTGGATCTTATCCACTCATATGTGAGTGGGTCAATGTGAGTAGCATCAGTACAATGATCATCATACCATGTGACATTTATTGATGAGTTTTCCAGGAAATCATGAATCTTCATTATCAAGAACAAGGATGGGGTATTTAGTCGATTCAAAGAGTTTAAGGATCAGGTGGAGAACCAGACAGGCAAGAAGATCAAGGTCTTGAGGTAGGAAAATGGGGGAGAGTACACCTCCAATGAATTTAAGGATTGGGATCAAGAGGGAGATGATAGTCTCATACAACCCTCAACAAAATGGGATTGTAGAGAGAAAGAATCCGTCCATCATTGGTTATGCCAGGGCCATGATACATGACCAGGAGTTCACTATGTTTCTTTGGGTAGAGGCATGTAACATGATAGTGTATGTGCATATTAGGAGTCCTCACAGGATATCGGGGGACAAGACTCTAGAGGAGACATTCTCAGGAGTGAAGCCAAAGATTGGTCAATTGAGTATTTTTGGTTGTCCAGTCTACATCCATGTTCATGTGGTGAAGAGGATGAAGTTGGATTATATCCTTAAGGACATAAGGGTATATTTGTGGGGTACATTGATACCTCAAAGGATTATAGGATCTTCATTCCAATGCAATGAAAGACACTTGTGAGTAGAGATGTTAAGTTTGTGGAGAACTTGACATCTACAAGATCTTAGGAGTCATCAACAGTGACAGAGGATAAGGAGTAGCAGGATACAAAGGATGAGCAATAGTCAACAATTCAAACCTCAGGTGGGGAGGGGGAGTTATCCCCTTCCAGTCCTGTTAGGAGACCCAGGTCACTATTGCAGACATTGAGGGATGTTGGTGAGGCTCCTAGGAGTGTAGTCAAAGAGATCAATCCTTCGAGGAAGTTCCTGAACTATATGGCACTTATGAGTAGCATCATCAATGTTGAGCCTTCCGATTTTGAGGAAGAAACATATCAATAGGTATGGTGGGATGCCATGGTAGAGGAGTACACCTATATTATGAGGAATGATGTTTGGGACATAGTGCTGAGACCATAGGGGAAGTCAGTTGGGAGTTCCAAGTGGCTCTACAAGATCAAGGATTTTGCATATGGTAGCATCAAGAAGTTCAAAGCGAGTTTTGTGGCGAGAGGGTTCTCCCAGAAAGAGGGGGTGGACTATGAGGAGACATTTGTTTCAGTCACCAGATATGCTTCTATTCATGATGTTATTTCTATTGCTTCATTTCTGATGTGGAGGATACATCAGATGGATGTGGAAACAACTTTCCTCAAAGATATCATTGAGGAGAAAGTATACATAGAATATCCTCAGGGATTTGAGGTACATGGGAGGGAGTCTCATGTGTGTAGGCTTAAGAAAGCCTTATATAGACTCAAACAAGCACCCATGGCATGGTATTCCAATATTGATGAATACTTGTAGTGTATGGGATTTACCAAGAGTGAGGCAGATTCTAAATTGCATTTCATACTTGTTGGGGTGGATCCACTCATCTTGGTTCGATACATAGATGATTTGTTTCTCATAAGTGCAGAGGAGATTATTGTAGGGTGAAAAGAATATTTAGCTATCGAGTTCAAGATGAAGGACATTGGATTGATGCATTATTTCTTGGGAGTAGAGGTATGGTAGGTATCAGGAGAGATATTCCCTGGGAAAGGGAAGTACCCAGTTGAGATCTTGAGGAGATTTAGGATGGAGGATTGTAAACCAATGACTACACCTATGGTTACCAATCTGAAAAATGTGATCACTTCAGATTCAGAGTTGGTGGATCCCAGGATATATAGGAAACTAATAGGGTCCATGATGTATTTGGTCAACACCAGGACAAATATATGTTTTGCTGTGAAAACCTTGATTCAATTCATGGTGGAGTCAAGGTAGGTGCATTGGATAACAACAAAACATGTGCTTAGGTACTTGAGAGGTGCAACGAAGCATGTATTGAGGTATCTTGTAGGATATGGAGTGGAGTTGTAGGGATATATAGACTCAAATTGGTTAGGGAGTGAAGTAGACAGAAAGAGCACCTCCGGGTGTTGCTTCATCTTGGGATCAATAGTGATTATGTGGTTCAATACAAAGTAGACTTTTGTATCACGATGCAAATCCATTTGGCTTCACAAATTGCTTATAGTTTTAATTGATTAGGAGTTGGAGCCTATGGTAATATACTATGATAATAAGAGTTGTATCAAAATCTCAGAGAACCTAATATTCCATGATAGGGCCAAGCATATAGAGATCGGATACCGCTTCATTCGAGATATAATCCAGAAGGGATCAGTGAAGCTTCAATATATTTCCATAAATGAGCAAGTTGTAGATATTCTGACCAAACCCTTGGAGAAAGGGAAGTTTGTGTTCTTCAGAGACAAACTTGGAGTGGTGCAGAATACCTTCCCTGCTAAGAGGGAGTGTTGATGCATGGTAGCATCAGGCATGTATTTTCTTAGAGGTCTATGTGTCTATACATGTGGAAATCGTCCAAATCCTTCTATCCTGGACTTTACTTTAGTTAGAGGAATTATTAAAGCAAAGCGATTTAATTAATTAATTAATTGAGTTATTTAAGGAAATTCTAAAAGCAATTAACATTTTATCTTAGCCATTGATCTAAAGTTAGGTGAGAAGTAATCTCAACCGCCAATCACTTTGGAGATTAGGGTTAGATTATAACTCAAGATTATAAAAGAAAGGCTAGGGTAAAGGAGAAGACACTTGATACTTGATGAAACTTGAGGGTTGGATCTTGAAGGACTATTATTCAAGGAGATATTGGATAGGTGGAGAATAACTTTCATCTAGATATCAGGTCAAGAAGAAGAGAGAACATAAGAAGCTACAAGTGGGTTTCAACAGAGTGAATCCACATGAAAGTGTTGTGTTGTATGAAGATTTATGTATAGTCCTTGAGATCATGTATGCGAGCGTCACTGTAGATGAGCACATATAAGCGAGGGTTATTAAGGAAAGGTACGTACACCTCGAAAAATGTGTAGATCTGGGTCGTACAACAGATTATACTTTTCCAGGTTTGTTTGCAGTTGCATTTCTCTTGGTGGGCCATTATCCCTATTATGGAAGCCCTGATTTTATCATAATAAAATCATTCTCATCACTAGTTTTCCCTTTGGGCTTTTTCCAGGTTTATTTACCCAAAAATATTGGTGTTTATGTGTGCATGATTTGGTTTCTAGTTTTTCTTCCACTAGATTTATTTGAGTTGAATATTTCAGCAACGTATTTTTGTTTTGTAAGCTACTAATCTGATTTGCAGTAAGGAAATCACTAGATAACAAGATACCTAGGTGCTGGAGCAAGGGGATTTCAACATACATAAGTGTGTTCCTCATCTCTTTTTTCCTTCCATTTCTTCGCTACCAGTGAGTGTCCATAGCTCCGATGAAGTTTCCTCGGTACCATACAAGGATAGCCCCGCTACCAGCAAGCGTCCATAGCCTCGATGGGTTTACTTGTACTTTCCACACTATTAATAGTTCTTTCAACTTCCTTTTTATTTCAAATTATTCTCACCCTTTTATATTTTGTATATAGATATTGTGTATGCAAATAGGGTGTGAAGGAAGCAGGGTGATACGCGAGTTTCTTTGATTTGGTGAGTAGATGCTATGCATTTTTTTAACCTGCAGGTCTCCCCAAAAACCATCACAGTAGTAGTTATCTTATTAATGTTAGGTGGATGGAGCTCAAAGAAAAAAGAATTTATACATTTTCCTCTACTTGTGGATTATCGTGGTATTATTAGTAAGCACATGTGTTCCACCACAACTATCAATCATTATCCACAATTAAGAACTTCATGAAGGTTTTATCAGATAGAGAATCCCATGAATTCCAAGACTTGTAAGAATGTCTTCAGTGTATAACCAAAGTTGGACCTGCCCCACATTCAAAATCAATAATTAATCCTCAGGCTAAATGAGAAAGTTAAAACAGTTCAGGAAATGTCAATAGCCAAATTGAAAGATAAAAACAATATGTACAAGCAGAAAGAAAATGTTGAGACCAAAAACCAAATTAAGAAGAGAAAATAATAAAAAAAACTAAAAGAAACCCAAAACTGAAAATGTGAGTCACACAAATAAAAATGGAAAATAAATAGCATATACAACAACATGGAATAAATCTGAAACAACAATAGAGAAGGAAGACATTTACATAGAAAATTATATTCAACTCCATAAATTGAAATAAGGGTAAAAGATTCATGCAATAAACTTTCCAGACAAACTAAAACCCATCAAGAATGATTTTCAGGACTAAGACATATTTTGGAAGTCAAAATAAGCAAGATTACGATGAATAGTGATAAATAAAATCGATATCCAACCAAGCTTTTGTTCCAACATATTTGACATTTTCTAGTGACAAAAATTCAAATTCTTGAAATTCCCAAGGTTAAAGAATTGAATAAAGTTAGGAATTCAACCCTTTGAGCTTATTGCTATGGATAATATCTTAATGAAATAAGGTTTTGAAGACACTAGATTCTCAAACCCACGAATTGCATTGATTATTGATCTAGATTATTCACTACTATTTTGATTATTGATCCAGATTATCCAATGATTGTATCATTCACTCCCGATGGTGTAAGAAAATGAACCCACTGCCATGATTTTCAAATTAAGTGAAGAAGGAAGTAAAATTATGTACAAATTAAAACATATACACTAAACTAAGAAAAATGAGGAGAAAACTATGTCAGATTATAGGAAGAATTTACTTAAAAGATAAGCTTGTAATCCCAACATTATGAATATTATGAAAAAATCATTTTCAGTGAAAGTTCAAGAAAAGAGTTGGGAAAAATAGGTCAACCATTCAAAACAAGGTCCACTAACAAGATTCCAAGGGTGAAGTTCACAATATTAAAAGTTCAAGAAAAGAGTTGGGAAAGATAGGTCAACCATTCAAAACAAGGTCCACTAGCAAGATTCCAATGGTGAAGTTCACAATATCAAAGGAAAAATAAGCAAGGTTGCGAGAATTGATAATCAAGTGGATAATTTGCAACAAAATTCTCTTATTTGATTGATAGATATAAATTTTCCCTTTCATCTAGTGAAATAATTTACATATTTCTAAGAACCCAACAACCTAGTTTGATGGCAATGCATGACCCAAATAGATTTTAAATCATTCATGTTATTGCTCCGTAATTTTCCCGGCTCTGGGAGGAAAACCCATAGGTAACCTTCAAACCACTTTGGGATGGAATCTGGCCTTTCCAACCAGAGAGGGCTCTCTTACTGAAATTATAGCAAAGTGGCCAGATCTGTAACTGAGGCAAAGTTTATGAAATTGGTTGAAAAAGGGGTTTGGTTGGGAAAGAGAGACAATCCATTGGGCGATGGAGTCATGGTTAAGAATATCAATGAAACAAGATTCCAAGAATGAGTATATGAATTGGTTAAGAATATCAATGAAACAAGATTCCAAGAATGTGTATATGAATAGGTGCTCTCAAAGGAGAGATATACATCATCTCAATAGACAAAATATCAGTTGTAGTATGGTGGCAGAATTAGGAAAACAAATCATTAACATAGAGCATACAAAGAAAAATTCCATGTCATATCAGAATGACATGGTAAAACATGAAAGTTCAGAGCATCAATCATGGATGAATTCTGAAATTCATTAACAACGTTTAAACAAGAAGAATTTACAATTCATGAAATTATACAGGAAATTAAGACAGAGAAGAATTTACAATTCATGAAATTATACAGGAAATTAAGACACAGAGACGACAGACTATTGGAAATTGTAAGGCAAATCTTTGAGACAAAATCCAAGTCCTTCTACTTGGAAACTTCATTGATAATAACAAAATCTGACACAAAAAACCCAGGAGTTTCCCCTTAGGTCCGAACCCCTTTTATTTACAAAAGTATTGTTTAAATAACAAAATAATAACAACATCTTGCTGATTTACTAGAAAGAAAATCAATTAAAATCATAAGAAATAAACTAAATAAACTAGTTGCAGTAGGTGTCTCGAGCTGCTGAGGATGCTGGAGTTGGAATGATCTTCAAGATGGAAATCTGCAACTTGTGCTCTAATGCTGCCTCAAAAATGATGATATAGCTGCCATTTGTACCCCATATTGCTACCTTAAAGCTGGATCGAATCCCTCACTGGATGCTTTGATTTTATACTTGCTGGTTGTACTCCTGGAAATATGGGATTTTATTTCCACATATATTTTTGACTGCCTTGAAACGAGAATCTATAAACCTCGATGACCAACCAACAAGTAAATTTGGATTATTTTTCTCTACCTTCGAATCTAGAAACAATCCCAAACAACCTTCCTAAACATCTGGTGATAATCTTTGAGCTACTTAATGGTGTCACCTGTATCTTGTTGAAGCTCGAATTGGTTTTTTGGACAAAACAACATTCATTCATTCATAGGTTCAATATGAGATGTGAACTGGTTGAAGTTTGAATCAGTTAAGCCTTTTGAAATATTATCTATTTTAAACATTGGCCACAAAGACTCTTGCTCCAATCTTGCATTCCCAACCATAGTATTGACCTTTAAATCATTTCTGGCATTGGCAGGGGATGTCAACTTGTAACTTGGGTTGGAGTCATCAAGCATAAACTCTAGCCACTAATTAATAGAAACATTGTTATGCCGAAAGGTGTACACCTATTGAAAATGGAGACATTTAATGGAATATTCTTAGTCGTCCCAATAAATCAATGGTTGTGATTTCAACCACTAGCTTCTTCACTATTATAAATACATCAGTGTACATATTTATTTTTTTACTTTTACTTAATCATATTTGAAATTTACTATGGTGACTAGTTGATTGCCACATTTAAATGATTAACAAAGATTAAACAGATTTAGGTTTTTTACTGCTTATAAATTTCCTTATTTAACCCTAAGGGCTTATAAATTTCCTTATTTAACCCTAAGGGCCTAGGGTCTTGGTGACACGTTACGCCGTTCGGCGTTCATTATTAGTTCTATCACTTAGTCTCTCAAATGAAATTTCTGATTGCAATGTGGGATCTGCCTGGATGTCGACCTCTTCCTGCTTCACTTGTGGGTAACCTTTGTTTGACAGATCTTCAATAGCACCAAGTTTGGTCATCTTATCAGAAAAGGAATTAAGGTAAATAATTCCTCTGTATTGGTGATTCATTCCAGCCTTCAATCCTTGGCTCTATTCCATTTTTCTTGAAAACACGACATAAAACAAAGACATCCTGAATACCAGCAACACCTTCACATTGTGTCTCATCTAGACGATATTCATAAGATCCTCTAAAAGAATTTTCTGAAAACGAATCAAGATGCTCGAGTTTTCCTGAGTACTTTGTTTATAATGTTCTCATGAATCTAGTGTCTCAGAATCAAATGGATCCAGAGTGTCAAAATCAAATGCAAAGGGAAAAAGGTCTTCCAATGACTTGAGCATGGCACACACATATGTAATACAACCCGTCCATTTCTTGCTTCTGACTCTGCCCAGAAGTTCAATCTGCAATATTTTCCTAATATACAAAACAGGCCTTGGTCTCCATTTCCCTTTGACATCTATTAGCATACTTGAATGGCATAATATGCAATATGCCTTGCTGTGAGATAATTTACAACCAAAAATTGGACAATTGACAGATTAATGGATACATTGGTGCAGTGTCAAGATACAACTGCTGAGTCAACATAGGTATAAATGCGCTCCAATCTTTAACCACTAAATTTAACACATGGCAATATTTGTTTGACAACTCTTCAACATGCGAGCCAATGCTTTCGATGATTGACACATAGAGCATTAAGGTTTACACATAACGCATATGGTTTGATTTCTGTTCTCTATTTATGAACACTTGAGCACTTGTTAATTTTATGGACAATTAAACCTTTCCATTGGACCCCAATGCATCAGTAAAACAATCAAAATCGATACCCTCAAGCTGTTGCAACAATAAAATCGGCCTGTAGAAATGAATACTTTGCAACGAAATTGAAATGAACGGGGTTTTGAATACTTTGAATGATCCCTTGGCTTGGTTTGAAACTGTCTCATCAGGGCCGAAATAATATACAAACGATGCCTTGGCAAACTCCAACTTACCAACACTTATAGCACCGGAGTAAATGAAGCTTTCAACTCTTACAATAGACAATTATTTAACCAATACCTTTGTTTGCGATCCTCGATCAATACACAAAAACAAACTCTGATTCAACATTTCATAGTTCCCTCTTCTTGGTCACCATTCCTTTTACTCCATGGAATAAATCCCACATACATTGGGAGAAATAGCTTATCAACAAGATATAATGAAAAGGGGTTTTAAAATGTTTGACCGTTTGTACAATATGCCCTCGTGGGTTCCTCCCTTTATTTATGGCTTGGTGCTAAACTCGAGCGTTGGACTTAAACTTGTGTTGCATGTATGGTTTTCCGTTGTAGACTTAGGTTGATAAGAAGAGAATAGGAATTCGGGTCAATAAATTTTACAAAAAATCATAGGGACCTGTTAAAGCACCCGAGATCAAATTGTCTTTTTAGAGTCAATTTCCTCTTTTTATTTGCACAATATTAAGATCTTTTTGCCCAAAATTTCAAATATTGTTATCGATGAAACTCGTTGAAAAGCGAATGCCCGACACTAGGAAAAGGGAAGAACCATGAGTGTTACGAAGTCAACGCTGCAAAAGTGTTGTTTCGCTGCGAAAATACCAATACGCTGCAAATGTGCTATGATGCTGCAAAAGTGACAATTCGCTGTAAAAATTCCAAAACAATGCAAAATGAGCGAATAAGCTTATAAATTAGGCACACAAATTATAGGATGCTAACATCGGCTCCAATGGGGATAACGTCCGGAAAACGTCCTTCTTGTGAGGCAACAAAGAACCCAAAGACCCTGTGTCAGATCCATCGGGCTGCTCCCAACTCAAAAACTGCAACCTGCTATGTGACCTGTCCCACAACCAATTCACAACTGTAACTAATCCCACACAACAAACTGAAAGCAAACTGACACCAATTGCTAAAAACCAAACTTCAATCGAAACCACTTTGAAATATATACAAACTGAAAAACATACTACAATCTGAAAATTGAAAACTGCAAACTGCTCACTCATATGAGCTTATTCAAATATCCTACTCTAATCTGCTGAAACAACTGTTGGATCAAATAATACAAAAATGCCAATGCAACCAGTCCAATAGTGGATCCAATAATGGGACTTCTTGACCATGCTTGAACAAAATGAAAACTATGCAATGTAATAGCAGAGGCAACTCATGATGCATTTTGTCTCCACAGTGAAAACATAGTTGAACATTTAAGCTGAAAAAACCCTCCATGTAGTCAACTATATGATCATAAAAAACATATTTTGTTTGCTGAGCCTCAAATTATTCTGCAATTTGATTTCCATGATTGAACTGTTCGTATGTTCTGTCTAAACCAGACCATGGTTTCAATTGTGAAACATCAAACTCATGATCAAAACATTTCTCATTTTTGACAACTAAGGGCAATTGGAAAAGGTCTTCAAAAGACAAGCTTCGATAGTGAAAATCTTAGGACTAGATTTGAACCTCTAAGACTTCAAGATCTTTCTCAAGTTTTTCAACAATTTTTTAAAGAAAATGATTTTAATCTCCAGAAAAACATTTGCATGAACTTAAATAAATGGTTAAGAAATTAGAGAAAGCTTCGTCAATTTGATCATCATCAAAGTTGTCCCAGTATTCTTGAAAACCTTCAATATAAATAGGGTCTGCCACATACCCTGTCATCTTGATTGATGAGGCAACTGAGTTCTTCAGACAATGGAGTCACCATGAAAGCTTTGAACTCTGGATTCCTCTAAAAATGGAGTCACAAGGTGAATAATGCACAACCTTCTTGTGTCTGATCACTGTTCACCATCAATAATCATCTCTAAATCATTGTCGTTCTTTTCCCGAGGAAGATTTTACCTTCTCTCCTCGACAACGACACCAAAATGTTATTACTCCGTAAATTTCCCGACCGTGGGAGGAAAAACCAAAGGTAACCTTCAAACCAATTTGGGCTGGAATCTGGCCTTTCCAACTAGAGAGAGATCTCTCACTGAAATTATAACATAGTGGACAGATCTGTAATTGAGGCAAAGTTTATGAAATTGGTTGAAAAAGGGGTTTGGTTGGGCAAGAGAGACAATCCATTGGGTGATGGAGTCATGGTTAAGAATATCAATGAAACAAGATTCCAAGAATGGGTATATGAATAGGTGCTCTCAAAGGCGAGATATACAACATCTCAATAGAAAAAACATTAGTTGTAGTATGGTGGCAAAATTAGGAAAAAAATCATTAACATAGAGCATACAAAGGTGAATTCTGTGTCAAATCAGAATGACATGGTAAAACATGAAAGTTCAGAGCATCAATCATGGATGAATTCTGAAATTCATTAACAACATTTAAACAAGAAGACTTTATAATTCATGAAATTATAGAGGAAATTAACACACAGAGACGAAAGACTATTAGAAACTATAACATGAATCTTTGAGACAAAATAAAAATCCTTCTACTTGGAAACTTCATTGATAATAACAATATATGACACAAAAAACCTGGGAGTTTCCCCTCAGGTCCGAACCCCTTTTACTTACAAAAGTATTGTTTAAATAACAAAATAATAACAAAATCTTGTGTTAAGCCCTAAATAGTGGCACATTACCCCTTAATTTGGGAATATTACATTAGTATTGTTATTTTATTTATGTCGACTTGGGTCCATTAGTTGTAATTGTACCTACTAGTCTCCTATATATACCAAGGAGACCTTTTCATTTGGAATCATATTGTATTTGTAAATTTATGTGGTGTATAAGGAGGTTTCCCTTTTGAAGAGGCTTATTATCTGAAATTCTCTCTTTTTCAAGGTGTCGAGTACTTATTCTGAGGTTTTTTATGCTATTTTGATATTTGGTTCTTAACATTTGGCATCAGATCTCAAGGTCTTGGGGTTTCACTGATGCATCTGTGACACCTTGGAATTTTCACTATAATTTTTTTCTATGATGTTTCAAAAGGAACTCCTTGGATTGTATTTAGTAGACGGATCAAGGTACTTGGGATTCAAATTTCAGCTCCTCGGGCCTTATACTTTCGGAGATATAACTTGTGTAAGATAGGGTTTTGGAATCATCCTGAATTTAGTCATCACATAATTTTCACTATAAAAAAATTTCTGTGATGTTTCAGACCCTGGTAATCTTAGAATATTACTATACATTATCAAGATAGTTGTGATAACAATTTAAGCTTCTGGGTCATTCTACATTTGTAGATATACCTTGTGTAAGTTAGGGTAGCTGACTAGTCATATTAACTAGTCTCAAACAGGTGTTCCAGGTAAACCAATGATATCTTCTTCAATGAGTATCCAAATTAAGTGAGAGTAGTTGCATTGGATAGTGGACAGTCTACAACATTTCTGGTGCAAGTTTCAAAATCAAATAGCAAATATTGTGCTCTTGGCACACTTTACAAGTACGCTCTCCTGGAAGGGAAAAATCAACAAGGTGTGGGGAAGTTACCATAACTTCCATTTGACACATCCAATTTTGATCAGACCTGTGGAAATGAAGAGAAGAAATATCAGAGAACTACATAATGAAAATTTTAGACCCAGAAGGGCCGAAATTTTAGAGATACAACATAAGAAAGATCGTCTAGCAGAACCACATCGAAATCAAGGTTTAAAAATGATACTTGGCCAACATGCCACCAAAAAAGGGAACTTCTACACCAAATAAGCCTTCATAAAATCCTACTTGGACTCTTGATGAAGGTGAAGAAATGCGTAGGGACATCAATGATTTACAAAAGAAGACAATAACAAAAGATGAACTACAAGGGATGATGGATTCAACTAAAGCTAAGTTGGAGGCAATAATGAATACTAAGATGGATGGTTTAAAAAAGGAGATCATGGAAGGATTGAAAAATTTCCTAATAGAGAGGCCACCTTGTTGAGGAAAAGGTATGAGGAACCTTACTCAAGCATTTTCAGATCTTTCTAGGCTAAGGCAAGATAGTTGGGAATGTTACTCGGGGTTTGTAGCTTAAAAGAACAAAAACAAAAAAACAATCACTTAAACCACACGTATTAAGTAAGAGGGACCAATGTTGGTTTTATATATATTATATGTAACTGTGCAAAAAAAATATAATAAGGAAGAAATTACATAATTGTGTACATGGATAAGAGACAGAGATAAAAGTAAAATCTAAACCAAATCATCAAAATACACATGTGAGACTGAAATAAGAAATCTGATTATTATATTGATTTCATTCCGAGATACAAAGCTGAATTTTCTTTACAAACCCCTGCGAGGATAGGAACCAAAGTCATATTTAGAAGCCTCTGATGGGAACCATACAAAAAGACTCCGACAAAAAAAGAAAACTGAAGCTAAAGATCTGGATCAACTTGCCACAAAATGTCGTCACTTGACTCTGCAAAATATTCTTTATCAATCATGAAATTTAATCCATAAACAAACAAGAACACACAGACTGCCAAAGATAAATCATACACCTTTAAAGACAAGCTGCTAGAAAATATGATTCAATTTTGATTCTTGCTTCCTTCAATAAGACCCTGTTGTCATCAATATGGTTAAGCCTTCAAGTAAACTCATAATGAATGAAGAATGAAAGTATCTCACAAGTACAGAGCAAACCTTTATAGAAAAAGTTCTCCTTCTATTCTCTCTTACTCCCTTGTCTCTTCATTTGATTGAGCTTTTATTCTTGGCCAATTAGTTATGGTAGTTCAAATACCTTCCTTTTGTTAAGATTAATTAGCTCAACTAATTTGAGGCAAATAATTAATAATATATAAATAAGTGTCTAATTAAATAATAACTAAATAGGTGAGAGCCCTTGTCACTCCAATTTTCATTTATTAATAATCATCAAAATATGAAGTATAATACCCCAAATAATTGATTTAAACATCCGCCTTGTAACTCCCATCCTCATATTAATAATCAAATATTTTAACATCAACAAAATAGAACATAACTATATCCAAATATAACATTATATCCATGCTATCCAAAACTATGTCTAAATATGTATTTTTTGTCCAAAGTACTGTCATATAAAAAATAAAAAGACTGTCCTGAAAAGAAAATAACATCAACATGATTAAAAACCATATTTGCTATGGGAGGCATTTTTCCTCTTTCCACTGTTGCCCTCTTTTGATCCCATTTTTGATTTATCCTGTGCAACAACCTTCAACTGATGAGAACCCTGTGGGTGGATTTCACTGATGACATGGGAAAAATCATCTTTGAGGTGGATATGAGAGGATACTAATTCATATGAGTCTTTATAAGACTTGGAGGGATTAGCCACCTCTTTTCCTTTATCTAATTTTGGCTCAAGGATGGAAGATTTTAATCGTTTTCTTGCATGAGAGGAATGTACTGGCGAGGTAGCATGATTAACTTGGGAATGTGGGTTGATTGGTGGTGGAGGAGGTGGTAATGGAAATGACACAATAAGCCAACCATGATGATGAGCTACAGGATGATGAACAATTTCTTGCCAACCATGATTTGCAGGTGGTTCTAGATGCATAGACACATGAGGGGGAACATGAATACCAGAGATTTTTTGACATGGCTGGTAAGGAGGCCTCTCAGATATAGGTTGCATAATTCCTTGGCCAGATAGATTAAAAAACTCAGCTTGGAAAAGTTGATTTAATTCTTGCGGATCAACGTCAAAATGTATCAAAAATTATGGCCTTCTATGGCCTGTTTGCCAATTATTTCCTCTGCCCCTATTTGCACATTTGCTAAATAAACTCATCCTGAAGCAATATTCCAATCATGTTATGAAAAACTCTTAACAATCCATGCATCAACACCCTACCTAAATAAAATAAAAAAGTTGGGTCTATCATTCACAACAGAAGCACATGCAATCCATCCATCATACTTTTAAACTCAATAATCAATAGCCATTTGAACATGGAGTGATAGGGCTATTGGGAATATGGGGGGCTTTGTAATGAGTGAAAAATGGAAGCATGAATGGGGAGAAACCAACGAATACTGTTCAAGCAAATGCAGAGGCGAACAATGTCTCCATATCAAAACTCCCAACACAAATCATCATCTAGCCTTTTTTTTTTACTTTTTTTTATAGATGTCCATTTAAACTAACAAAACATTTTATAGGGACTATTTACAAAGTCATTTGAAACCAGATTTCCTCAAACCAGCATGGGAGGATGAGAAAACAAACATAAGGCCATCGAACTCTCATTATATAAAATTTATATCACAACCCCAATACATGATGCATAAACTGACTGGGTTTGAAACCTCAATGTGAAACTGGTAGTCATTTTTTTTCTCCAAACCATATAACTTCAAAATCGACCAAACCCTCATAGATATATAAAAAACGAGCCAAGACTTCATGGGTATAAGCAATCCTTCCCATTGTCGGGTTATCACCATAACAAACATCAAGACCAGAGTTCGAATTTACTAATTGCCATATATCAGATAAAAAACTGAGGTTTGGGCAAACATAAGGGAGAAATATCAATAAGGGGTTTGAAAAATAAAGAGACCATTTCTTTCCATAACAAACTTTCCACAGACTTCCCATGGTCGCTGCAAGGCAAATACACATGTCTAACATATATTCACAAACAATGGAATGATAATTCAAAAGAGCTGCAAGCCTTCCAAGGAATGGGTAAATGCTATGGCATTATGCAATAATCAGTAGAACCCCACTATTCTTTTATTTCACAGAGAAAGCACTTCGAATTTTAATCACTAGAGATGAGCGAAACCAAAAATTTTTGCCATAATTATTTTCCAACAATCATAAAAAAATAAACAACATTCATTCTGGGTGCAACATGGCCACATATTTCAAACATAATGGAATGTTGAACATCATTTTCAGCTTGAAACGTTTAAATGCCAATAGGAAGAAAACCCATTTAAGTGTAATTTGCACAACCATAGTATCCACATACATCCATTATAATCTTCGGAAAGCAAGCACACTTTGTAAGAAAATCTAAGAGCCAACATCATGATTTTATTTGGAGAAGAGCTACAATTCATGAATGGAGAGGTAAGAGCCAACATACCTGTAAGGAGAATGCTAGAAAGCCAATGAGCACCACTATTCCTTCAAAGGCCGAGAAAAACGGAGGCACCACTAGCCAAATAAACCGACACAAGCGCAAATAAAGTGAAGGTGGCGAGCTTGATGTCGGGTAAGAATGACATGTAGTAATTGCATGTCGTTTCCCACATTAATTGTCACCCACCACTGCCAAGTATGGAGCGCACCCAAATCACCACAACATTTTCACAAGGCACATAGTTAACCATACACATTGAATTCGCCACCAACATATTATTTCCATTTTCCAAATTTAATCGACCTCCTATAACCATTCTTTAGCACCAAAACAATCATGTCCCATATTCCTTGTTAGTGAAGTATTATAATTGCATATAACATATACAAGTATACCATAAGTGCAATACACCATAACTTGCGATGTGGCTCATTTTTTAAGTTTGAACCACATGCCAAAATATATGTGTAGCAAGAATAATCCAAGATTCTTATCAAAACAAACATTATCCTCCTCCCTATATTTTCAAATTAAATTGCTAGCACACTCATCATTAATCCATTTCACATGGAAATCGGCTTGAATTTCTTTGTTTATTCTCAAACTATAGAATCCTTTTTTGAAAGGTAGTCATGAGCGCAAATCAAAGATGCATACTTCATCATTATTAATCATAAGGGGGTCCCACCTATTTAGTTTATTATTAAATATATATAAGTAATAAGGCATTGCAACCCATTTGTAGGAAGGGATTCCATGTTGTGCTTTTGGGCGTCAACAAATTGGTGACTCCACAGGGAAATCTGTTCTCAATAGATTTAGAACTTAGAATGTTTGGTTTTGTAGACCAATAGCAGTAGGTGATAAAAAACTGATGAAAATAATAGTTATGCAACAGGGGGAAAATGATGGTTTAAGGGAAATAATGAGATGGGACTTCGGGGAATAACTTATGGAAAGTGATATGTATGAGGAGAATTGGTTCTGTATGCATAAAAAATGAATAAGATTCATAACTGATAATTCTTTTAAGAATTTCAAGGAGAATGCTTATGATATGCTATTGAATCTCATGATGGATGGAAGAAAGGGATAGCAGAAACAAGGAAGAAAACAAAACCAACTATACTACAACAATATTGAAAGCCAAAAAGCTATTCCAGTGGTGTCTTAAAACAGGACACCATGACAACTGTGTGTATCTTATTTTCATTGATCAATAATATTTATAGAATGACATTGTTATGGAAAAACTATTCCAAACTTTATTTCTGATGATTATGCAAAACAAACAACATAAATTAAAACTCAACAAACCAAAGTAAGAAAAAAAATAGTAAAAAGATTATATACAACAATCATGTTTACACAAAGTACCAATGATCAAGCTGGTTCCCCATAATGTTTCAAGTGGGAACCATTAGTACTATAAGAAAACAATCGTTCCTTCATTTCCTTAAGAAGGTAAGAATTTGTGCTGAGGATAAAAGCGATTTTGAAAGGACCTAGCCATAATTTCTGGAATTTAGAATGTCTCCCTCTTTCAGCATGGGTTGAGTCCCATAGTAGGACTTTGTTGTCAATCTTGAATTCAATAGCCTTTGCTTGTTTTTTAAAATACTTTTTCAACGTTTTTTTTCCTTCTTTTTAGGTTCTCCAAGGAAAAGTTTCTTTGTTCTTCCAGGGATAACAATGCATTTATCCTTTGGGGAACATTAGAAGAATTTTATTCTTTGGCATGTAACATCAAATGTAAGGAGGAAAACTCTAGCTTCGTAGGCAGAATAGCCTCTTGTCCATATACAAGATGAAAGGGGGTAAAGCCTGTACTTGCTTTGGTGGTTGTACAGTCTGCCCAGAGAACATAAGTGAGAAGTGTGTGCCACTATCGAGGTTTGTCTTCTATGATTATATTTATGATCCTAACCAGATTCGTGTTAGTGGAATCTGCTTGCCCATTTACCTGCGGGTAATAAGAAGATGAAGTGAAATGTTTGACACCTAATTTAGCCAGAAACTGGGTCAATTTTGCATAACTGAAGGCTAGGCCATTGTCCGTAATGATCTCTAATGGGATGCCAAATCTGGAAAAAATATTAGATTCTAGGAAAGAAATTACCTGCTCATCCTATGCATGTCTAAGAGGGACAACCTCGGTCCACTTAGTAAAGTAATTAGTGGCTATCAAAATAAATGTATGCCCTACAGAAGATGGAGTATTGATAGGACCAGTAAAATCTAGACCCCGTTTAGAAAAAGGGAAATCCGGGAGGACATGTTGTAAAGGCATGGAAAAAAGGAATTCTTTCCTAGTGAATTTTTGGCATTTATCACAATATCTTGCAAATTTATATGAATTGTGAAATATCAAAGGCCAGTAGTAACCATTTATTATGATCTTAAAAGCAGTATCCTTAGGAGAAAAATGGACACCGATGTGAATGACAAAAGATGACGATTCATGGATTTCATGTAACAATTTATGTGCTTCCTCATCATTTACACATTGACGTAACAAACTATCAACATACCTCCTAAACAAAAGGTCTCCTAAAATGATATACTTGGAGACTTCAAGGTGAAGTCTCCTTATCTAGTGAGGATCCATCCCATCCGGACACTTTTGAGACTGCAAATAATACACCAGATTTTTATACCAAGGATGCTCAGATAGAGAGAGATTATAAGTTTCAATATAAAATAGCGCTGAAAGAGGATTATCTTGGTCATCAAGTTCTTCACTTGGTTCAGGGTGCTAAGCTAAGTGAAGGGCTAGGTCTTGTCCCTTGATTTTCTTCAAAGTCATGATTTTCAAATCATGCTCCTGAATTTTGGCAAGCCAATGTACAAGTTTTCCTGAAAGATATGTTTGTGAAAGAAGAAACTTGAAAATAGGCAAAAGGGATTTTACCTGTGTATGTTTTACCAAAATAAAATGGTGATTTTTTTCTATAGACTTGACAAGAGAAAAATAATGTTTCTCAATATAAGAGTATTTGATCTCATCGTCTGATAGACTTTGTGTAATGTACCCCAAATTTCCCAAATAATTTTGTTTTTTGTTAGGGGACATTAAAGTTCCTTGAATCTCCAACATTGTTTATGACACAAAGATAACCCATTAAATATATCTTATTCCTTTATTGTATTCACAACATTTTTACTTTTGGTCATCATCCCTCTTAAAGGCCGAAGGAGATTTAAATTCCACTTGTCTCTTATTGTTATATTTCATTATAATGTCGTTATTGGATTAGAATCATACACTTATTTGTATTGAAGAAAATTGCAACCATGACTATCATAGACCTTAGAATAACCACCATGTCTATATCAAGGCATGTTATCCATATTACACAACGGAATAGACTATCATTAATCATATATTATCCACTTCTACATAATCTCCTAGCTCTGATAAAAAATACAAACTATAGACTGTAGACTATCATATGGACTATCCATAACAATATATTGTTTATCATATAGACTATCATATAGATACCATAACAATATATTGTTTATCATATAGACTATCCATAACAATATATTGTTTTAACATAGCGCAACAAACATATACCTATACCTAACATTGGTAATTACCTACCCGACTATTAACATAGTATTTTTGTTCTAGGTTTCGACTATTAACATGACTCAACAATTAAGTGGTTCGAAAACCATTTATGGTGGATGACAGCTCGGGTCCTGTAGGAATTTACTCTTGTCCTGGTTCATTAATGATGAAGCTTTTCCCGTACCTTCCAGGATGACACTTAGGAGAACATGCCCAATGCAGGCTTTCCATTTCCCCGACTTCACATGGCAGAGGTAAGGGTGCGTACCAACTACTTTTACTCCTCTAGCGAGGACCTCGAGGTAACATATGTTCATCGTTCTTGCCCCCTTCAGTCCTGTAACATAAGTTTGTCTCTACGTTGTAATATGACCAGTGCATTTGGCGAGGTTTGGCTCTTGTGAGCGATGGAAAGAAGTGATGCATACCTGAGGTTCTCTATGCGCAAAGGTGAGTAAATGATTTCGTTTCAAATTTTCTTTGTGAGAAGTATTTCATAATGTATTTTTTGTTTGGTGAAAAAGTAATTAGTTCAGAGCTCAAAGTAACATACCTCATGTTTTCCTTTCTCTGTTTGAGGGTTGACAGTTGCGCCTATGTATGCATTTTCTTCCTAGGATTTCCACCGGGTTTATGGTTCCATTTATAAGTTAGATGAAACGCCTTGAGACTTAACGCTTTGGTTTGAGGGTTACTATATTTTATCTCAGTTGGTTGTTAGTATTCAAGATTAAAGTCGTTTGTGGTCCCTTCCCAGTCAGACCGTGGCCTGAAGCATTAATAGAAGTTAAACCCTTTGATTTTTCCTCATTTTATTTTATGCACCGTTCATATCACTGGCATTCTTATGCTTTGGAAGTCGTCCAAAGATCTCAACGCTTACTACGCTGGTTGATGTTATTTAGACTTGTCTGTTGTTAAAACTCTGTATGAATTTCGTAATTTACATTCTGTGTATATATATGCTAAATTAATAGGATCTTATTCATTTGAAAACCACATGTGTTTGTATCCTCTGGTTGTAAAACAATTCCTCTATCAGGAAGAATTGGGGTTTGTCTCACGGCCACCTCGACAGCCTCCTTTGCTTGATATCTTGTCTGATACAATTATGAATTTAAGCCATTTATGAAAGGTTTTTCCTATGTCGACCACTCTGCACTAATAAAGAGAGAGTAACTGCCATTCCTAAGCATGTAACCATTCACCGCCTCATCTGCTAAATGTATGTAGAATGAAAACGTAGGGTTCGAACACGTTTTGCACAGTTAGGTTCTAACCTATGTATTGGGTTCTTAATGTAATTTTATATGCGCTCAAACTTGCGTAATTTACCTTTATGTAATGCTATTTAATTTTAATGATTCATCTGTTGTTATTATACTTAGGTCACATCTTGTGTGCCTCAATGAATTCTTATAAATGTAATAATTCCTCACCGTGATCGTTACCCCAAATCGGAAATTCCATTGTGTGATTTCAGGAATTAATAATGGTAGTTCTTGTTAAATCGTTGACCTTGCCACAGTTGAATCTTTCGTTTATTTGGTCCTCTGTACAAGGTTTGGAGATTACTGTTTTGTTCTTCCTGTTTGATTATTCTATGCACGGTCTATTTCGATGATAATCGCTTACTGTCGCTTCCTCTGTTTTACAAGTGAAATGTTCTATGCATGGATATATGAAATTAATGATGGGCCCTTTATGTTTTGCGAGGGTACCCATCAGTCGATTCTAGGTACACTCCTCCTCCTCCTGGTTCATGGGAAAATTGTTGCACAAGGAATAAAAGGCGATCTGGATTTTTGTTGGCACTCAAGCTAATTTTTGTCCCTGGCTTATTCTATTATTTGATTTTCATAGAATTAAAATTCTAGCAAGTTACTAAACCCTTGTTTACTTCTTTTGTAGGTTGTGGAAGTTGGTGTAATCAAATGAAGGAAGCACCTTACCTCGAAAGGTATTCGATATCTGATCTATGCGTGCATTACTTTGGTTACATACAGATTCTGTGTATACTTATTAGAACTATGTTTACAATAAAAGAGGTTGTGGAGTATTTGGTCTATGGTACTTCAACTGTAATATTTGAACAATGATCTATTGAGTACAAAGGTTTCTTTTGTAATATACTTTGAATTCATCACTATATTTCTGTG
>JZKD02S1672699.1:261944-287093 GCA_000966675.3 Picea glauca
AACTAAATATATATGTACAACCATCACATTTCAAATAACAATATTTCCAGTATCATTTAACTATGATAATCCATAGAAAAAACATGACCATACAGTCCCTTAAGAATTGATTTCACTTATGTATACACGATCAACATATTTCTAACAAATGATAACCATAAATATAATATTGACAAAAAAATACAAGTTGAGATACATATCTGAAACCTGATGCTGGAATACAAATGGAACAACCATGTTCCACCCAACCATAGAACAAAACAACCAAGTTCACTTGTCCTGCTCACCCCCTAGCTTGACCATGAGTCCATAAGGGAAAACTGAATGATCCTCCTTAGCTATAGTCACCATCCACATATCCGGAAATCCTTTGCCTCACACTAATAGTGCTCATAACAACAAATAGTTTCTTTTCCCCAACATACTAAGCAACATCCTGCCTTCTCCATATGTTGTTAAAATATGCATCCTTGTGACTAGGTATTTCCTTCCCTCCTTGGGGAAATTCACAGCTTTACAAATCCCTAATTTTTAGGGGCTGCTAGTGGTCAAATTCCACATCTGCCACTTGTAAAAATCAGCCTTGAGGTAACTCAAACATGTTCCCCACTCACGGAGTCATGGTCAATTGTTTTTAACCTGGATGTTCCATTTGTCTTCTAGCATTTAATTTATAAAAATTTTGTCTTACACATGTGTCAAAATAAAAGAGGTTAGTTGGGAAAGTCAAATCTTTTCCCAACAGTCATCAAATAATTAATTACAACAATCAAAATTCCAAATTTGGATTTGCCATCAATGGAAAATAATTTCCAAATTCGAATTTTCCAAAAACGAAAGTTTATTTCAAAGTTCACTTAGAATTTAATATTCTAAAATTTGAGGATATTACACTTTGACTCATGTAGGCTACATGTTTTTCATTGTTTTGGTCGTCCCATTGTAAGAGGATAGCATAAATTGCTTCCTCGGTGGCATTGGTATATATGATAAAGTCTTTCTCAAAATCTGGTTTCACCAGAACCGATGCGAAACTGATTTCTTTCTTAATCCTAAGGAAAACATTCTCAACATCATTTGTCCAAGAAAAAGAACAATATTGCTTCATAAGATTATGGATTGGTTTAACGATGATAAAAAAATAAGGAACAAATCCATAGACAAAATTAATAATGCCCATGAAACCTTGAACTTATTTCTTGGAGGTGGGGGCAAGGAGGTTTAGAGTGGCAGTAATCCTTTCAGGATCTATTCTTATCCCTAAACTATAAACAATGTTACCTAGGATATTTACCTTCGTGAAACCAAAAATAGATTTGGAAGGATTTAAAGAAATGCCAAACTTTTTGCAGCGCATGAGAACTTTTCTAATATGACCAAAATGATCCAACCGGTTTTTAGAATAAACATTCAAATAATCAAGCTAAACTTGGATAATATTACCGATTAGATCATCAAACGTTATTTGCATATCTCTTTGAAAGGTGGCACGTGCATTAGATAATCCAAAAGGCATGCGTTCATAAGAAAATGTGCCCCAGTGTGTGGTAAATGTGGTTTTATACCTATCACTCCTTTTTACCTTGATTTGATTATACCCGGAAAAACCATCAAGTAAGGACATCATTTGAGACCCTGCAACCTGTTGTAATATCATTTCCATATTAGGAAGCAAAAAATGGTCCTTGACACTTGCTATATTCAATGCATGGTAATCAACACATAATATGATATGTCCAATAGTTTTCTGAACAGGAACCGAGTTTGAAACCCAGTCGAAATACTTAACTCGAAAGATTATCTTACTTTTCAACAATTTTTCCAATTCTTTTCTAATAGTGGCTTCGAGCGCAAGGTTAATAGGTCTTTGTTTTTGCATAACTAGTTTTACCCCTTCCTTGATAGGAATGGCATGCTCTATGAGAGTAGGATCAAAACCATGAAGATCCTCGTATGACCAGGACAAAACACTTGAAATTCACGGATTAATTCTATGAATTTCTCTTTCTCTTCATCAGAACATTGGGCACCTAAATTTATGATCTCTGGAGATTCAGATGTCCCAATATTCAAGGAAATGGTATCACCAACTTTAATTTTTGACTCCTCTTCCTTATGTGTTTCCTTGTTTCCTACATCACTTGACAAAAATGAGCTTTCAAGAGGATTCAAGCCTTTAGGAAATTTGTCATCTTCAATAGATATGATTTCTTTGGGCTTAAAAGATTCATTTTTGGCGTAGACCCACAGACCCGTAGGTTGGAATCCGCACAGGATATTTTCTTTTCGGCCCGAGAGATCGACTGGCTCTTCTATTTCCCTTTCGAGAAATCAACCCACAACAAACCTTGAGGAAATTCCTCTTTTATTTCGGGATACCGGATTTCGCGAAGCCTGTGGTCGAGCGCCTTACCTCTTCGACCTATGAAATCCCAAAATATCTAAACACTTGACCTTCCTGGCTATCTATTTCGGCTTTTTGGCTTTCACGAATTTGGGAGTTGCGATGACGTGCAACTCTATTCTCGACCCCTGGAGTCCTGAACTTCTGATCCCCAATTTACCGAAATACAAATGTCTTGGTCTTCCCTTTCTCTTCGCACTTTCAGAATTTCAAACACCGAAATGCGCTTTCACCATGTCCTCAGGGTTCTTGAACCTCTGAACCCCGAAATGCCGAAATGACGTCTTCTAAAATCCTTTCGGACTTTCGCGTACCAGGTTCTCCTCTTCACTATATCTGTTCTCTTTTCAACAGGATTCCTGGTAGGTCGAATCCTGAAACGGCAAACACTACTCTCCTACTTTCGAAATGATCAATGGTTACGATCCTTCCTCATGATCTGACGACTAACGTGATTTTGGACTTTTGGGTATCAGGAGTCCAAGACCCTCTATCTCATAACACTGTCCTCTCAGGTCCCTGAACCCCAAAACACTGAATTACCGAAACGCCCCTTCACGCTATTTCGTGCTTCACAACTTCGGGAGTTATCATGTGAAGAACCCGAATTCTTGTCAACGAGAATGCCGAAATCCCAATTCTCGAAATGCCGATAATCCTCTGTCGTGACTTCTAATTTTGGGTTTTCTCCCTTGCTATGTCCCGATATCTCTACCTCGGGACTTCCGAAACCCCAAACTCTAAAGTTCCAAAAACTTAACTCGTCGAATTTCCACTTCTCCACTCTACACAGACAAGGTTTTTCTTTCGGACTTCCGGTACTTGACGTATCAAGACCAAAACTTGCAACTCAGACTTCCGAAGTCTGAAACTTTGAAATAATATGACGGATTTAGGAATCTTGATCAACGACTGGCATTAATTCAGGCTATCCGAAGGATGGCTCTGTCCTGACCATTATCCACCTAGCATCTTCTATATATCCAACGATCCTCATTGTTTCGGGAGATATCCTTGGAGAACCTCGACCGTCCAAATTCCTACTGAAAAATCTTCTGGTTCTAAGCTGACTCTGCAATCCTCCTCTTGAGCCTGTCCTCTGCACAATGATCCAAACTCCTCTTCTGCTCTTCAACACCTTGAAGACGCTAACCCTCCTAAGCTTCCTTTCACAACTCAAATCTCCTATGAGATCTCTGCACACACTCCTTGCGGCACTTCTTCAAAAACTCCTAAGTATTTGAATTCTTTGACTCTGTGCAACTTCTTGCGACAACAGTCTTCAACCCTCTCCTTGGTTGATAAGTTCTAAACTTCCAACCAGCCTGTGCACACCTTGCATGGATTCTGTGCCTAACTTGCACTTCTGCGGAAAATGAGAACAACGTTATTCCTCATGAGCTTTCAGAGATGAACTCCGAACCCGTCAACGCACTCCTTGCAGATGCTTCACAACACTCCTTGCAGGGACTTTTACTCAAGAAGTGAAAAACAATTGAAATTCATTTCCTTACTCTCTCAGATTTCAAACACTTAACATGAAATCCTACATACACAGCATAATAGAAATGTACAACAGAAAGAGTAAACAACCATGAGCATAACATTCAACATGTACACACAGAAAGCATTATAACACCATGAATCTGAATCAAAGCTTCATATATTAATTTCAGAACTTCTGTACATGGATTCTTCTACACAGCCCTCTGCTACTGCTCTTCTCTATGCTCTATGCTCTATCTTGATAATGTTACAATGATACAAGATGAGGGTGTCTATATTCGGTTTCCCTCCATCTCCTCAAACTGTCTAATCTACATTTCAAAGCTACCTACCTTCATTAACTATGCATAAATACCTCTATCTACTACAGATGAAAGCTGATCACTCAAGATCTGTTTACAATCTGAAAGTACGCCCTTTATTAACTATTACATTAAAGTTTGTGCACCCAAACTTTCAAAATATTTCAAACAATTTTAACATGTGCCAAAAATGCAATGGTGTTTGTCCCACGCTCGCTTATTGCTGGCGATGCTCCTGCATCATACTCCCTCGCTTGAAAATTTTCATGGACTCCTGTTCATGAGCTCTCACACTGTCTATCCATGCTTCTAAACTTTTGCTTCATTCTCCCAGCTGGCATCTTCAACTGGATGTCCCTTCCACTTGACCAAGTATTCAAAATACTATTTTCTCCTGGTCCTCTTGTTGACTCTCTTGTCAAGTATGCTCTCCATTTGTGGCTTTTCAGCTACAGGCAATTGTTTAGCCCACTGAACCTCTGTCTATTCATTTTCTGGTCCTTCTTCTTCAACTTTCTAATGGTACAAATCTGAGATGTTGAATATCGGTGAAATTCCGATCCCATCGGGTAATTCAATCTCATATGCATTTGCCCCAAATTTCTTTACAATATTGCATGGTCCAATCTTCTTCATTTTCAGTTTGTTATACGTTCCCCTTGGGAACCTTTCCTTTCTTAAGTGTGCAAGAACCAAATCACCAACTTCGAACTGAATTTATCGCCTGTGTTGATCTACTCTGCGCTTTTACTCCTGGCTTGAATTCTGCAATCGCTCCTTCACTAGACTGTGAAGTTCCTTCATTGCCCCTGAAAAATATTCTTCACTAGCACTTCTTGTCTCATCCGGTTCTGAATCTTTCAGTTCAGAAACACCCCTTGACTACATTCCATAAACAATCTGAAATGGACTCTGCCCCGTGCTTCTATTGATCGAATCATTATAAGCAAATTCCGCCTGTGGCAGAATGTGATCCCATTGACTATGGTGTTCAATCACTAGGCTCCTTAAAAAATCTCCCAAGCTCCTGTTTACCACTTCTGTTTGTCCATCCATCTGAGGATGATAAGCCGAGCTAAATGATAGTTTTTTTCCTAGCTTCTTCCACAAAGTCCTCCAGAAATGTCCCACAAACTTGGTGTCTCGATCCGAAACTATACTCCTTGGTAAGCCGCGAAGTCTGACAACTTCTTTGAAAAACAGGTTTTCAATATGAGTTGCGTCACTGGTTTTCTGACATGGTATAAAGTGTGCCATTTTAGAAAATCTGTCTACCACCACAAATATTGAATCAAACCCTCTTTGCATTCTTGGCATCCCTAACACAAAATCCATGCTCACTGCATCCCATGGCCTCTCTGGTATGGGTAATGGATGATATAACCCTGTATTATGTATTTTTCCCTTTGAGTGATGAAAAATTCTACACCTGTCCACAAATATTTTGACATCGGTCCTCATCCCCGGCCAAAAATATGAGCTGTTAAACTTTGAAAACGTTTTGTCGTGACAAAAATGTCCGGCCAGTCCCCCACTGTGTTTTTCCTTCAACAGATTCTCCTTCATGAAGCATTTTGGAATGCACAGTTGATTACCTCTAAATAACAACCCATCCTGGATCATATATTCATCCCATTGACTTCGGTCCCTAAGAATCGGATTCTTAGATGCCTCATACACTTCTTTGAAATCTGGATCATCTCTATACATGTCCTTGAGATTATCAAAACCCAACGTTTTGACTTTGAACTACTGCATAAGCAAACTTTTCCTGCTCAAAGCATTAACAACTTTGTTAGCAGTTCCAAAAATATGTTTAATTACAAAAGTGAAATTTTGCATATATTCAACCCATTTGACATGTCTTTGGTTCAGTTTTTCCTGTTGAGTTACAAATTGTAACGCGTGATTGTCACTGTATAAGACAAACTCCTTAGAAACCAAATAGTGCCTCCATTTTTTCAGTGCCTGTATGACCGCATAAAATTCCTTGTCATACATGGAGTACTTTACTTTCTCTTCATTCAGTTTCTCACTGAAGTATGCGATCGGTCTATCATCTTGGCTTAAGATCGCTCCTATGGCAAATCCGATGGCATCACATTTGACCTGAAATGTCTTGTTGAAATTGGACAACACCAAAATTGGCTGTTCTATAATCTTCTTCTTCAACAAATTGAAGCTTCTTTCTCCTTATTCTGTCCAGTGAAAAGTTTTATGCCTTTTCTTCACTGTGTCCATCATCGGTGCACTAATTCCACTGAAATTTAAGATAAATTTCCTGTAGAAACTAGCCAATCCATGAAAACTTCAAACTTCAAAGATACTCTTTGGTGATGGCCAATTCTTAATCACCTCCACTTTATCTGGATCCATCCTCAACTTATCTATAGAGATAACAAACCCTAAATAAATGAGCTCTATCCTCATGAATGATGATTTCTTCATGTTTATCAGCAGCTTCTCCTGCTGTAATCTCTTCATCACTGTAGCCAAATGCTTCAAGTGTTCTATCTCTGTTCTGCTGAAAATCAATATATCGTCAAGGTACACAATGATGAATTTTCCAATGAATTCCTTCAAGACTTCATTCATCAGTCTCATGAAAGTACTAGGCATGTTTGTTAAGCCAAATGGCATACCAATCCATTTGTACAACCCTTCATTTGTCTTGAATGCTATCTTCCACTCATCACCTTCTCTCATATGAATTCGATGGTAACCACTTTTCAAATCAATCTTTGAAAATTTTTTTTCTCCACTCAAACAATCCATCAAATCATCCATCCTTGGCAATGGAAATCTATACTTGATTGTAATTTTGTTGTTTTCCCTCAAGTCCGTACACATCCTCCAGCCTCCATATTTCTTTGGGCTGAGCACTGTTGGAACAACACATGGACGCAAGCTTTCTCTGACCAACCCCTTGTCCATTAAGTCCTGGACTTGTCTTTTGACCTCTTTATTCTCCTGCGGCGTCAATCTGTATGCTGCTTTGTTTGGCAAACTAGCTCCAGGTATGAGATCAATATGATGACTTACACATCTGACTGGTGGCAACGAACAAGGTAGTTCGTCCACTACTATATCGGTAAACTCCTCCAGCAACTTCTGGATCTCTTCTGGTAAATTATCCAACCTTGTACTAGTTAAAACAATCCGAGGTTTCCTCACCATGATGAATTGTGTTTCTTCCTTCTTCTTAACCTCTTTAAGAAGTTCCTTCCCACTCATGAGAAGTACAATGTTTCTTACCTTAGGTTTTACTTCTTTGTCCTTGATTGGCAACAACATGTGAGTCCTCCCACTCTTCTCCAGGGTGTATGTGTTCTTTCTCCCATCATGAATCACATTCCTGTCATATTGTCACGGTCTACCCAACAATAGATGACAAACATCCATGGGAATGACATCACACAGTATTTCATCTTTATACCCTCCTATTTTAAATTCAACCAAACATTGTTTAGTGACATTTACCTGATGTCCTTTTTGTAGCCATGAAACTCTGTATGGGCTTGGATGGTCAATAGTCTCCAGCTCCAGCTTTTCTACCATCTTCGTAGAAACGAGATTGTTTGTGCTACCACTGTCCATGATGACTTTGCATGCCCAGTCTTTGGTCTTGCAAGCAGTTTGAAAAAGTCTGTTCCTTTGGACTCGATTCTTTGCCTCCTTCTCTGGCGTTAAGAGAACCTTTCTCATCATCAGTGATCTTCCGCCTTCAGGGTCTTCTGCCTCAACATTTCGCCTTTATGCTTCGGCAATGTGAGTCTCACTACCTTCTTTCTTCTTATCTGGACATTCATAAGACTTATGCCCATTCTTTCCGCATGTGAAGCATTTTAATACTCCACCTCTGCCTCTTCCTCTTCCTATAGCTCGAGGAAAAGTGTTGTTATCAACATACTATCCTCTTTGTGAGCTTCCACCTCTCTCAGTCTAAGTCTGAGGTTTCTTCCATTCCTCCTTAGGTTTTTGATTCTTATCCTGGGCAACTGTTTTGCCTCTAGCTTGACTTTTACCTCGGCCTCTCTGACCTTTCTTTCGGCTCAGCTTCTCTTCATCTTTCAGAGCCATCTGATAAGCATCCTCCACACTTAGAAGGCTCATCATGCTCATCTCATCCTGAATGTCATACCGTAGACCATTCATGTATCTAGCAACCTTTTCATCATCATTTTCCCGATGACCTGCTCTGATGTTTATCTTGTAGAACTCCTCAGTGTATTCTTTCACTGAATTCAACTTCTGTCTCAAATTCTTCATTCTCCGGAACAGAGTAATTTGGTAATCTTTGGTTATGAATTTCGCCTTCATCTTCGCGACTATTCTGTCCAAACTCTTAATTTTCTACTTGCCCTTGCAGTGTCTGCCAGCTTGTAGTTCATCCCACCACAATGTTGCATGCCCTTTAAGTCTTGTGATAGCATGTTTGAACTTGTTGTCTTCCTCGATATATTCATAGTCAAAATATGTGTCTAGATCTCTAATCCAGTCTAGAATCTCTTCAACATCTAGGTTTCCTTCATATACTGGAATGTCCATTTTTTCCCTAGCACCTATCCTTGCAACAACCCTGAATAGGCGTTCATATGCTGCATCTTCTGCTACAACTTCTTCTCCTTCGTGTCTAGCTTTGTTTTCACTTTCAGCCCGACTAATGTCCCCAGCATTGACTGTGTGCCTCTGTGCTATCTCCATGACATCAAGCCTGGCACGTAGGTCACACATTTCTCTCTCCACTGTTGGATCAGGCATTGGCCTTTCTCTTCTTCTCGGTGGCATGGTAAATCCTTCTTCTCCCCCTATCTGAAATCTACAAATAGAGAAGGGCTCTGATACCACAACTGGCATAGACCTCCAGACCTGTAGGTCAGAATCTGCACAGGATCTTTTCCTTTTGGCCCGAGAGCTCGATTGGCTCTTCTATTTCCCTTTTAAGAAATCAACCCACAACAAACCTTGAGGAAATTCCTCTTTTATTCGAGATACCGGATTTCACGATTTCATGAATCCCACGGTTGAGCGCCTTACCTCTTCGACCTCTGAAATCCTGAAATATCTAAACACTTGACCTTCCTCGCTGTCTATTTCAGCTTTTTGGCTTTCGCAAATTCGGGAGTTGCGATGACATGCGACTCTATTCTTGACCCATGGAGTCCCGAAATTCCGATCCCCGATTTAGCGAAATACAAATGTCCCGGTCTTCCCTTTCTCTTCGCACTTTTAGAATTTCAAACGTCAAAATGCACTTTCACCATGTCCTTAGGGTTCCCGAACCTCCGAACCCCGAAATGCCAAAATGACGTCTTCTGAAATCCTTTCCGACTTTTGTGTACCGGGTTTTCCTCTTCACTATATATGTTCTCTTGTCAATAGGATTCCCGGTATGCCAAATTCCGAAATGACAAACACTTCTCTCCTTCTTTTGAAACGATCATCGGTTACGATCCTTCCTCATGATCTGACGACTGACGCGATTTTGGACTTTCGGGTACTAGGAGTCCAAGACCCTCTATCTCAGAACACTGTCCTCTTGGGTCCCCGAACCCCGAAACAACGAATTACCGAAACACCCCTTCATGCTATTTCGTGCTTCACAACTTTGGGCGTTCTCATGTGAAGAACCCGAATTCTTGTCAACGGGAATGTCAAAATCCCGATTCCCAAAATGCCGATAATCCTCTATCGCGACTTCTAATTTTGGGTTTTCTCCCTTGCTGTGTTCCAATCTCTCTCCCCCAGAAATTCTGAAACCCCAAACTCTGAAGTTCCAAAAACTTAACTCGCTGACTTTCTACTTCTCCAGTCTACACAGACAAGTTTTTTCTTTCGGACTTCGGGTACTTGATGTGTCAATACCCAAACTTGCAACTCGGACTTTTAAAGTCTGAAACTCCAAAATAATTTGACGACTCTGGGAATCTTGATCAATGGCTGGCATTAATCCAGGCTATCCAAAGGATGTCTCTGTCCTAACCGTTATCCACCTAGAAACTTCTGCAAATCCAACGATCCTCGCTATTTCGGGAGTTCTCCTTGGAGAACCTTGATTGTCCAAATTCCTTCTAAAAAATCTTCTGGTTCTGAACTGACTCTGCGATCCTCCTCTTGAGCCTGTCCTCTGCATGATGATCCAAACTCCTCTTCTACTCTTCAGCACCTTGAAGATGCTAACCCTCCTGAGCTTCCTTTCACAACTCAAATCTCCTATGAGATCTCTACACGCACTCCTTGTGGCACTTCTTCAAATACTCATAAGTATTTGAATTCTTTGACTCTGTGCAACTTCTTGCGACAACAGTCTTCAACGCTCTCTTTGGTTGATAAGTTCTGAACTTCCAACCAGCCTGCGCACACCTTGCATGGCTTCTGTGCCTGACTTGCACTTCTGTTGAAAATGAGAACAACGTTATTCCTCCTGATCTTTCAGAGATGAACTCTAAACCTGTCAACGCACTCCTTGCGGATGCTTCACTGCACTCCTTGCAAGAAATTTTACTCAAGAAGTGAAAAACAATTGAAACTCATTTCCTTACTCTCTCAGACTTCAAACACTTAACATGAAATCCTACATACACATCATAACAACAAATGTACAAGAGAAAGAGTAAACAACCATGAGCATAACATTCATCATGTACACATAGAAAGCATTATAACATCATGAATCTGAATCAAAGCATCATATATTAATTTCAGAACTTCTGTACATGGATTCTTCTACACAACCCTCTGCTACTGCTCTTCTCTATGCTCTATGCTCTATTTTGATAATGTTACAATGATACAAGATGAGGGTGTCTATATTCAGTTTCCCTACAGCTCCTAAAACTATCTAATCTACATTTCAAAGCTACCTACCTTCATTAACTATGCATAAATGCCTCTATCTACTACAGATGAGAGCTGATCGCTCAAGATCTATTTACAATCTGAAAGTACGCCTTTTCTTAACTATTACATTATAGTCTGCACACCCAAACTTTCAAAATATTTCAAACAATTTTAACATGTGCCAAAAATGAGATGGTGTTTGTCCCACGCTCGCTTGCTACTGGCGATGCTCCTACATCAATTTTGTATGAAAGAGAAAATGCCTTTGTCACTTGGGAAAACCTGCCATGATTCTACATTATCAGGGATGTGAGGATGATATAGAGATTGAAACGTACAATCAGGGCTTTGAGGTAAAAGTTGTCAGGTAGGTGATGTTGCAAAAACAACTAACCTATCGACCATTGAATTAAGTTCCCTCTTAACATGAGCGATGTTAAATGATAATAGATTTGAAATCAACATCCAAACAAATTGAGTGTAACATTTAAGTAACTTATTGCTTTTTGAATAAATCTTACGTACTAGATTCACAAAAAGTTCAGAATCACCAAAAACTGTAAGCTGGCCACAACTAAGGTTATATTCATTTTCGATGCCTAACAATAAGGCCTCAAACTCACAGACATTGTTTGTGTGAGAAAATTCCAACCTATAAGAGAAATATGGATTTTACCTATAGGAGAATATAGAATGATGCCGACTCCATTACCTTCGTTTGAACATGAGCAATAGAAATTCATGTGCCACATGCCATCATCAAAATCAACTGGTTCAAGCATAGTGTCACCCTCATCAACAAAGATAGAGTACACTCCCAAATCTTCTTCGAGATAATTTACAATAGGTTGGGGAATGATCTCTATATACAGTGAAATTCTTCCTTCTCTGAGGACTATAATGTTCTTTCCATTCTAAGGGATGGAAAAATGTGTACCATCAAGTGAAAGGTATCCACTAGTTAAGGCTTTCCAATCACTTCCTAAAATAATTGAATAGTTACTCACCGACATATCACTTACTTGGATGTTGAGGGTTGTTCTTATATCAGGATGTGCATACATAACTAAGGTTACATCCTTGATTTCACCTATAGTTGATTGCTGCAAACTATTATAAGAGAGCATGCTCCTAGAATTTTCATTAGTGCAAGATAAGCCAAGCTCTTCCATGATAATTTTAGACATCACACTTGGACCAGACCCACCATCAATTAGGCAATAATGAGATATTTTATCCATGAATATAGAAATAGGGGTTTTTTATAGGGTTCCTAAAATTATTTACACATATCTTATTTACAGTTGAGTTCTCTTCCTTTGACTCTTCAAATAGATTGGCTATGGTAGAAATATTTCCTTCCATAAATTTTTTAAGATGCTTCTGTTGTTATGGGATGACAACCATGTCTAGAAGAGTAGCATCAACTTTGATATTATCCAATTGATTAAGGATATTTTACTTAGACGAGGGAAGAGGAGAAGACACTCCTTGATTATCCATAGTTCTGCACTTGTTTATCAACACTTTGAGAAGATGAGCTTGGGGTGGAAGCAGTGCGTAGAAGGTCATATTTACCCTTGGTAGTGTAAGATTTATTCCTAGTCTTTATTACCATAACATCTTCTGGCTCAACCCAATCTAAAACAACGATCATGGTATTGGGCCTTTTTCCAAATATCTTATCCCTAGCATTTCTCTTAACTTCGCAAGTACTCTCCTCATGATTTTCTTCATAGAAGTTACACCAACTGCAAGCCATTATGGCCTTTGGCTGAAAAGTGTTTTCATTAGTATTCATAAAAGGCACTAAGGAAGAAGAAGAATCCCCAGAGGAAGAGGAAGAAGAATTTCCTTTTCGCTCGTAGGCTATCATCCTATTATTCATATCTTGCATGAGTTGTAGGAGGGAAGGCATGTATGTTTCCTTGACTAAGTCTCCCTTAGAGAGACCTATTCTTTTGAGTTGCTCTTCATATTCTAGGAAAGTTTGAAGGGTTAAATTGAGATTGTTGATAGCCTTCTCTTCGATTTTACAACGATAAGGGGAAGGTTATGAATTATAATAATGAATGAAAGCAACATGATTTTGAGGGTAGATTAGTTCAGGGGTTTGATTATATAATTTGGTGAAGTGAAGGTTAAAATATTTAATGGTTTCACCATCCTTACAGGTAATATTGTTGTATTCCCTTAACTACTGATCTTAACTCTTGGGCTGTCCATAAGTGGACTTGAACCAATAAACCAATTCTTCCCAAGTGGAAAGGATTTTGGGAGGGAGGTCAAAAACGTCTGCTGCAGCTTTCCCTTCAAAGGGGTTGACAAATAAACACATGAAAGTGTCATTATCATTAGCCCCTATGTTATGACAAGCATTAGAAAATGCTACCAGGTGTTCATTTGTAGTAACGGTACGGTTTCTCGAGAACCTAGGAAACTTATCCTTGAATTTTGGTAATGGGTGAGTGGCTGGTGCGATATTCAAGGGGGAATATACATGCCATGGGGTGGTTGTACCATCTTCCTCAAATTGGAAAAGTACATATTTATTTATGAGTTTAGCGGGATTGGTAGTGGATTGAATAGTGACTTGATGACTGTAGATACTACCAATTACTGATGAAGCAAAAGGTTGCGAGGAGGAGGCACCTTCGGTGCCACTACCACTACCTACGAATGCCATGTTGAAAGTGATAGGTATAGGTGATAAAAATGAACTGGAAGAATCAAATAAGGTTCACCTAATAGCACTTTGTTGTGTTTATAAGACAATTTTCCTCCTTCCTATTTCAAAAATAGGGGCAGCTTCAGGGGACAACCCTCTTCTCCTTCGAGAAATGCGAGGATTAAAGGACATGAAGAAAACCTCGAAAAGGGAGGTTACTGCTAATTTCTGGGTTGCCTTTGCTTGGCTTCCCAATGTTCACGAATAGTTATGTCCTTTTCAATTACTTCCAAAGAGAGTTCAAGATCAACACGAGTACTAGCAATTCCTAAAATAGTGTTGAATAAAGTCAATGAAATGTTGGTTGGTCATCAAGACCATTTCCAATATTGGGTTGTCTCGTGATAGGTATTGTCATGGAAAAAATCAGTCAAAGAGTAATTAGATAAAATAGAAAAATAAAATACAATTGTGATACAATCAACCAGAGAGATATGGAAGATATCCCTAGTATGGTCACCAAATAAATGTTGAGGAAAAGGTGTGAGGAACCTTACTCAATCATTTTCAGATCTTGCTAGGCTAAGGCAAGATAGTTGGGAATGTTACCCACGGTTTATAGCCTTAGAAAAAAAACAATCACTTAATCCATAGGTATTAAGTATGAGGGACAAAGGCTAGTTTTATATATATTATATGTAATTGTGCAAAAGAAATAAAATAAAATAAACAAGAAATTACATAATTGTGTACATGGACAAGAGACAAGGATAAAATCAAAATCTGAACCAAATCAACAAAATACACATGTGAGACAAAAATCCAAAATTTGATTATTATATTGATTTCATTATGAGATACAAAGTTGAATTCTCTTTACAAACCCTTGCGAGGATAGGGACCAAAGTTAGATTTAGAAGCCTCCAATGGGCACCATACAAAAACACTCTGACAACAAAATAAAATAGAAGCTAAATATCTAGATCAACTTGCCACAAAATGCTATCACTTGACTCTGCAATATATTCTTTATCAGTCATGAGATTTAATCCATAAACAAACAAGACCACACAGACTGCCAAAGATAAATCATACACCTTTAAAGATAAGATGTTGGAAAATATTATTTAGATTTGAATCTTGTTTCCTTCAACAAGTGCCTTCTATCATCATGATGGTTAAGCCTTCAAGTAAACTTAGAATGAATGAAGAATGGAAGTATCTCACAAGTATAGAGCAAACCTTTATAACAAAAGTTCTCCTTCTATTCTCTCTTACTCCCTTGTCTCTTCATTTGATTGAGCTTTTATTTTTGGCCAATTAGTTATGTTATTTCAACTACCTTCCTTTTGTTAAACTTAATTAGCTTAACTAATTTGAGACAAATAATTAATAATATATAAATAAGTGTCTAATTAAATAATAACTAAATAGGTGGGACCCCTTGCCACTCCATTTTTCATTTCTTAATAATCATCAAAAAATGAAGTATAATACCCCAAATATTTGATTTAAACATCCACCTTGTAACTCTCATCCTCATATTAACAATCAAATATTTTAACATCAAAAAAATAGAACATGTCTATATCCAAAAATAACATTATATCCATGTTGTCCAAAACTTTGTCTAAATATGTATTTGTTGTCCAAAATACTGTCATATCAAAAATAAAAAGACTATCCTCAAAAGAAAATAACATCAACAGGATTAAAAACCACATTTGATGTGGGAGGCATTTTGCCTCTTTCTAGTGATGCCCTCTTTTGATCCCATTTCTAATTTATCTTATGCAACAACCTTCAACTGATGAGAACCCTATGTGTGGATTGCAATGATGACATGGGAATAATCATCTTTGATGCAGACATGAGAGGATACTGATTCAGAGGAGTCTTTAGAATATTTGGAGGGATTAGCCACCTCTTTTCCTTTATCTAATTTTGGCTTAGGGATGAAAGATTTTAATCGTTTTCTTGCATGAGAGGACTGTACTGGCGAGGTAACATGATAAATTTGGACATTTGGGTTTATTGGTGGTGGAGGATGGGGTAATGGAAATGCCACACTAGGCCAACCATGGTGATGAGCTGCAGGCTGATGGAAAATTTCTTACCAACCATCATTGGCATGTGGTTCTGGCTGCATAGACACACGAGGGGGAACATGAATACTAGAGAAATTTTGATGTGGATGGTAAGGAGGCCTCTCAGGTATAGGTTTCTTAATTTCTTGGCCAACTAGATTAAAAAACTCATCTTGGAAAAGTTGATTTAATTCTTGTAGATCAATGTCTAAATGTATCGAAAATCGTGGCCTTCTGTGGTCTCTTTGCCAATTATTTCCTCTGCCCCTATTTGGACCTCTTCCATTGTTGCCTCTTCTAAAGAAACTCATCCTGAAGAAATGTTCCAATCATGTTATGAAAAAATATTAACAATCCATACATCAACACCCTACCTAAATAAAATAAAAATGTTGTCTCTATCATTCACAACAGAAGCACATGCAATCCATCCATCATACTTTTAAACTCAATAATCAATTTCCATTTAAACAGGGAGTGATAGGGATATTGGGAAGATGGGGGGATTTGTAATGAGTGAAAAATGGAAGCATGAACAGGGAGAAACCAATGAATACTATTCAAGCAAATGCAGAGAAGGATGCTTTCATGCATTATTATAATGGGCAACAGAGTGCTAAGGAAGGTCATTGATCACAATATTTTTTTCCTTATCTTTGATCCCTTACTCAATTCAGGAAGACTATAAAGTATGAATTTTGGTTTCTTAATGTTTTTCCTTTGAGCGAATATTTTGGTAGTTGTTCTTATTTGGGTCTCTTGTTACTGTGAGAGTGTCTTTGTTGTGTACTTTTGCTAAGAGTGACTTAGAATGGGAAGAAAAGTGCTACAACGCTCCCTATGAGATGGAAAAAGAGCGCTAGTGTTCCCTGCATATGAGTAGGGGAGCATTGATCTTCCAAAAAGTTGCCAAGATGAGAAATTCCCATAGAAAAACATTTGTTCTGTCTATCAAATAAAGGGAATTATTCTTCTAACATGTTTTAGGGGTTGTATCAAGTGTTTTAATGGCGTCGTTCACGATGCGACACTTATGACACTTGTGAAAAAAGTGTGACACTTACGACAATGATAATGTAACATTGCCAAAGTGAGGAATTTTGATGTGTAACAGATTGCCCCCCAAAGTGTGAAGTCAAAAGATGAAATCTGATGGCCGAAACACTTTGTAGATTCTTTGAAGCAAGGGTATGGAGTCGAAGAACCTGGTAGAAGCTGCATAAAACCATCAAACAATGTTAATAAGTGTTCCATTGCTGAGGCATGCATACCTATGCTCAGACTATAAGTGATTCAAAGTATGGTCGCCAATAAATACATTGCAGATCCATGATGATATTGAATAAGGGTATGGCCACCAAATATACAATGTGGATCCATACCTCTATTACATGAACTGATTGTAGCCACGCAAAATAAACAGTGGAGCTACAAAATGATAAAACATAGCCGCATACCAATACAATGTGGATCTATGTGACAACATATATATCAACATGCTCAAATGACTTCCTTCGTAGCCTAGGTAGAGTAGATAATAGAGTGAATGCTCAACCCAGGGTCTCCATCCCAATCTCAATGTAGTACAAATCGTATCCATGTGAATAGATGTTTTGATGTCAAACATGGTAGAAACCACTTGATTACCGATCATTGAGGTATATCGTTAACAAGTGAGAGATAAATCACCATTGATGTTGATGATTTTCAAGGTACTTTTAAAGTACAGTCTAGAGAATATGAAAAATGAGATGAAGTCGAAAATTCATGGAATCAGTCGGTCAAGGGTCATTAATGAATACCCACTACCGAATGTGAGGAGGCATGCCATTGAGGCATGAAGGTCCAAGGGTACTGATGTGTTCCTAAGTCTATTTCCTAGATAATTTGTTTAATTTGACAAGAAAAGACTCGTCGAAGGAGGGAATTGATGTATCCCCCATCAGTCATCACAAAACTCGTCTCAAGAAAGTGATAAGATATAAAAGATGAACAACGATTGACATGGGTATGGAAACTGGTAATTTTGTATATGGTTGAATTTTGAGGCAGAAACTTCCCTTGAACACTAAGGCACGGTGTAAGACTTGGTAGCATAAACACAGAGTGAACCAAAACATAATGCAGCGAGTGTTGAGGCATTATTTGGATGGGTCAAAGGAGTGGAAAGAATCATAGGATTGGTTTAATGTGGAGATTTCAATGGATTATCCAAGTGTTCAATGTGGAGGTTAAAACAAGTTTCGTGTTCAAGGGCGACTACAAGAGATGCTTAAGATTGTTTTCAAGAAACTTGACCCACTTCCTTCAATTTTTTTTCCCCATCCAGATAGATGAGTACCTCTTTTTAATTTAATGAGCTCAAGGTGGATAACACATGCTGGATATAACTCACCTTCAGTAAGTTCCTCTTTCTTTATTTAACGAACTAGAAGAATTAAGGGTTCATCCCTAGATGGGTCCTTCAGTGTGTAATTTTGTGAGTCCATAGAAGGAAAACTCAGTGGTTTTTCATGTTTAGAGAGTCTGAAAAGAACTTAAAGGAGACTCTAGGGTTTTCCTTTTTCGTAATTTTAGTCTCTGAGGTCTGAAGAAGAGATAAACTATTACTTGAAAGATTCCCTTTCAAACCTTTTAACGAGTATGAAAGGAAGCAAGATCACTCAACAATATTTTCATGTTTAGAGAGTTTGAAAAGATCTTAAAGGAAACTCCAGGGGGTTCCTTTTTTATATAACCTTTACGAGTTTGAAAAAGTGATAAAAGTATACTTGGTCACATTATCATGTATTTATGAGCACAAGAAATAACAAAGACTAAGCTCATTGACATTACGAGTTCATCGAAGAATATCTGCTCAAATTCGTGCATAATCAAGTTGTTCTGGGCAAAATATATTAGTAGCTTCTCAAAAAATGACAAAAAACCCAAAAATAAACTTTTATAAAATGTGAAAAGGAGGAAAACATGACCAAATTTGGACATATCAAATATCAAATTAGGGCAAGAAGTCATTTTCACCTTTGTTTTACTATTCTTCTTTTCTCTTCGAGTTTTTTCCTCTTTGGAGTGTTTTTTTGGGCATTGATTGCGAGAGCTGTGGGTGACCATTTTCGAATCCATCCGAATCATGTTTCTTCTTTCCTTTTCCTCATTCATTACATGTTTTTTTATTGAATTTCAACCTTTAATTTATGTGCTTGGGCTCCTTGGGAAGCCCCAGAGAGCCGAACTAGATCGATGCTCCCTCAAGTAATCAAGGGGAGCTTCGATCACGATTTCAAACCCCTAGTATGTGGGTTTAGGAAACGTTAGCACCATGTTCTCTCTTTTTAAGGAGCACTAGGTGAAAAAATTAAAAAAAAAATGATTTTTAGGCTGGAAAAAAGGATATTGTTTCTTTAAAAACTTAGCTAATGATGATTAATTCACGACTTTGTAGGTTTTCCTCATAGCTAATTGTTGAAGGAAAATCTCCCTGCGGACAGGTAGATTGCCTCAAAGAGATAGACTCTTAACTCTAAGACAGAAAGTGATTAACGTGGACAATGACTTCCTTTCAGATCTATACAAACTAATGTATGAGAAGGAAGGAGAATAGAAGTACCTCTTTATTGACGTTTGTCCCTACATGATCCGATTTGAGCTCCAATCTTCCACTCCTCAATGAGCCCTGTAGACAAACAAAGTACGACCACTTCCTACTCTATTGATATTAGCTTGAAAACAGATCTATCTATTAATGATAAGTTCATGTAAGATCAGACACAAACTAGAAAGAAACAGGCCAAGCATGTCATATTAATGAGAATAACGACAACAGTACTTACAATCGTAGATGCGAATGTGGCAAATTATGTTAGGTTCTCTGCGTCTATACCCTTGCTTGAAAGTCTACAAAGCATTTCAGTTATTAGTTCCTATCTTCTAACTTCATATTCTGGGTTCGATCCCCAATGGAGTCTCCAGTTTCTGTTGTAGGAAAATCTCCCTGCGGACAGGTAGATTTCCTCAAAGAGATAGACCCTAAACTCTAAGACAAAAAGTGCTTAACATGGACACTGACTTCCTTTCAAATCTATACAAACTACATGAGAAGGAAGGAGAATAGAAGTACCACTTTATCGATGTTTGTCTCTACACGCTCCGAGTTGAGCTCCAATCTTCGGCTCCTCGATGAGCCCTGTAGACAAACAAAGTACGACCACTTCCTACTCTATTGATATTAGCTTGAAAACAGATCTATCTATTAATGATAAGTTCATGTAAGATTAGACACAAAATAGAAAGAAATAGGCCAAGCGTGTCATATTAATGAGAATAACGACAACAGTACTTACAATCGTAGATGCGAATGCGATAGCTTCGTCAAGTCCCCTTTGTCTAACCCTTGCTTGATAGATCCACAACCTGGATGATAGCAGCTTCACTGATCACTCTCCTTTGGCTGATTGTGTGTTTCCTATGAGATCATAGGTTTCATGCTAGCAATTCTTCCCCTTTCTCATCATCATGGAGACTGCTTATATAGGTTAAGAGAGGCTTAACCTCTTAAGGTATCTTTAGGGTAGGTTGAGGAATTCCCTCCTTAGATCAAGGATCTTATGATTGAACCAAGAATTCGAGTACAACTACCTTCCAAACTTGAAATATCCTCCCCTTATTCTCCTCAACGGGCCAACTACTGCCTCAAATTAGACAGCGCTCCCTCAAAAGGGGCATCAGGGCGCTATAGCACTCCCTAGGAAGCTTGAGGGGAGCGCCAGCGCTCCAAGGATGGATAGCACTCCTTCATAGGGGAAGTTGGGCGTTATAATGCTCCCTAATAACTTATAGGGGAGTGCCAATGTTCTTAAGGCTGATGCAGAGGAGCACTCACCTTCAAAACCCTTTCTTAAGAGATCCTTTCAGATGGAAAAAGATTCTAGACTTCAGTAAATCATTCCCCCTCCTCCAAATCAAGTGTATGAGGTATTATAAGTTCCTCCTTAGTGTCATCATCATGGAAGTATGATTTTTTTGATGTTTGCGACACTTGTGAACAACATGCGACATTTGCGACAGTTGTAAGGAACATGCGACACTTACGACAGTTGACAGGAACATGCGACACTTATCCAATTGAGTAATATTGACGTGTAACACTAATCATGATTGAATAGAAAAAATGAGAATATGAATTTGATGACATTGCTTCTTTACAAGACCCTCAAGTGATGGAGGCCTTACGAAATTGTGGCTTTCTAAAGTACTTCAAACTCCAAAATATGAGGAAAGAAGTTATTTTACTCGAATATTTGATTGGTTTATGGGATAATGAAAAGAAAGCATTCCTAATAGGACCACACATGCTTGATATCAACATGGATGATGTGTACTTCTTGATGAAGCTCTCGAGGAGAGGAGCACCTATTCTTTTGTCTGGACATCGGGCCACTCCATGATAAAAAAAGACATATGTTGCCCAATACTGCATACCAGTGTCATGCTTGGTAGGAGGGAGGATTTTCATAAAATACATGATGGATTTATCTCTTTGATCTGTCCTATTTTCTATCACAAAAATGACAAGAAGTAGTAGTTCCCATCTCACTTCCAAGTCCAAGATATCTTATGCCATTCAGTGCTTGGAGCCTAGGCTATTCAACTGGAGCACAAGGTTTTTAAGGAACATTAAGGAGAAGATCTTGAAGTGTCGAATGGGTAGACATACATAGTTTGGGTATCGATCCTTCTTAGTCTCATTTTTCCTGGAGCAGGTTCCACAGATACAACCATAGGTTGCATTGATAACATGCCATGCGACTGAGCCCCATATGGAGCAATGGACTAGTTTTTCCCCTAGGTTGGGGAATGAACCCTCAACCTTTCGATTTACTACTGACTTGTTTGCATGGTGGAGGAGGTATCTAGTGGTGATTGATGATTTTACATCTTCTAGGGTGGAGTTCAGGGGTAGTGCATATTTAGTGCTTCCCAATGGTACACAGTGGGATGTATCAGGTACGAAAGATCATAACCTGGTGACAATATTTTTCTGGTTTTTATATGTTTTTGGTTGTACAACGAGGGAGTCAAATAATTTTGTTTTCATCATGTATAAAAAGGTGTGTCACATTAAATAGATATGCCAACACTAGGGCATTGCAGAGATGCTCAGGCGATAACAGAGTGTGACGTTGTAGTAGGAGGACTCCGAGAGGTGGAGAGGAACCTCCGTGGTTTTACCATGGGTGTTCCTTCCATGAGGATGTGATATGTACCCCTACATCTTCAGAGACATATAGTTGGGGTCCCTGAAGGTCTCAGTCATTTTCTACGATGAGTGGCGAGAGAGGTAGTGTGCTATGTTGAGCACAATGTGGTGCAGGGGGATGAGTAGAGTCTCCATACACTTTTAGTCTTTATGATGGTTCTATGGGCATAAAAAGCCCATGTTTTTCCCTGCTATGTACTTTTGGACGATGTATTTTGACAAAACAAAATTCTATCAAGATTATATATAAATGAGTTTTGTGGTGTCTACTTATGTTGTATTTTGTTTTATTTGATGTTTTTATTCATATGCTTTATGTCCCAAATGTTTATCTATGTGCAATATACCAATATACCATATAATTTTCTAACAAATCCGTAATCTTATTGAGTTCTCTTGATATATGTTTGTATTCTATAAATTCAAAATATCTTTCGAGATGGCGAACCCTTAGATGGAGACGTAGTAAAATTGGGTTACGAACAACATACTCACAGTTTAGTTGATAGACCACGAGTTGAGAATCAAGGTTGATAATCAATTGAGATATACCTAGATAAGAGGCTTTGGTTAAAAGTCTGATGATGACATGATATTCTGCAACAATATTGGTCACATATCCGAGGAAAATTCCTCCTGAACTCACCAACTTTCCAGAGTGGTAAATGAACCAAACTGTAGAAGCAATATTCTGGGTATGTCGACTAGCACCATCTGCAAACCCTAAATATATGGGAAAGGCTGATGTCATGTGTGCATTCAATCATAAAGAAAAGTGTAAGCAACTGGGGAAAAAATCATGCACACAAGAGAAAAGGAATACCATGTCAAAAGTATATAGTACAATAATGTACAAAGCGCACATGTAAAATATCCTATGCATAGTACTTCTTGAGGTAAATCCCATTTCGAGGCTCACCAAGAGATATTCCACCGTAACTTGTAGGCACCTCTATGTAACACACATTTTATGATGTATGGCCCATGCCACATGGGTTCTAACTTTCCTTCCCCTAGTTTGTCATGATCTTGATCATAGACTAGGACTAGATCTCCTTCTATGAAAGCGCAATGTTGGATGGAATTATCATATCGATTTTTTATGCATTTTTGATATGTCTCGTTGGTGAGAGCAACATCAAAATGGGTTTCATCCATATTGGTTAGATATAAAAATCATTCCTCTTCAACAAAAGTATGGGGTAGGAGTTATACAGTGAGTTTCAAATAGAGAATATCACATTCGATCAGTAGCACCGCTTCTATCCTGTATATCGACTGGAAGGGTGTAAATCCAGTAGCGATTTTGACTAAAGTTCGATAAGCCCATAGTGTATAGAAGAGATACAAATTCCAAGAGGTTTTGTTCACTCCCACCATGCACTGAAGCATGGTTTTCAAGACTTTGTTGATGGCTTCAACTTGTCCATTTTCCTGAGGGTAGTAAGGGGATGAATTTTCATGGTGAAAACCTAACTTGGTGTGGAATTCACCCATCATCTAGTTCTGGAAATGGGATCCATGGTCAATTACAAAAGCTTGAGGGACACCGAATCGAGTGATGATATGATTTAACATAAAAAGTGTTGCAGTTCGACCATCATTAAGGAATGTAGGCATAGCCTCAACCCATTTAGTAAAATAATCGATGGCGACGATGATATAACTATGTCCCCTGGCTGAGGTAGGCTTACATTGCATGAAATCGATACCCCATTTGGAAAATGGGCCGATAACGACAATGGGATGAAGTGGAGATGGGTGGGCACATGATTTTTTATGAATTATTTGATAGTGTGGGAATTATTTAACGACCTCATTGCAATCTTTGAATATGGAAGGCCAAAAATAACCGACACATAAAATGTTTTGGGCTATAGCCATCCTAGAAAGGTGACCACTACAAGCTCCAAGGTGACAATAATTTAAAACTTGTCCATCCTCTTCATGGGTTAAGAAACATCGTAAAATAGTATCAATTCCATGGTGGTACAAGGTGTCACCAATGATAAGGTAGTGCTTTGAATGGTGTCTAATGCGACGTCGTTCATCACGTGAAAATCTAGGATGAAAGAATTGGGTTTGGAGATAGAGAAGAATTTATCCGTACCATGGATCAAACATAATAATGAGGAAAAGGGATTCATCAGGAAGGGAATCACTGGGTTCAGTATTCTCATCAATATGGGGAAGATCACAAATTAATTATGTAAAAACCAACGATTTTTTAGCCTTGGATTTGGCAAACTCAATATCAAATTCTTGGAGAATGACGATCCATTTTGAATATTTTTCCCCAAGTACTTGATGAGTCAAGATGTGGTACATGGGGTTTGAGTTTGCAATGACTGTGGTAGTGTGTAAAAAAATATAGTGGAAAAATATTTGGATGAAAATAACTGCTTCCAAAGCCAACTTTTCGACATGTGAATATCGAAGTTCGGGACCTGATAGACTCTTACTCAAATAGTAGATCACATGTTTGGTGTCATCATCATCCTCTTGTACTAACACCATAACGATAGTGGAAGTAGAGGAAGACAAATAAAGGATATGATATTTTGCATAATTTGGTGGATACAAAAGCGGTGTATTTGTTAAAGCATGCTTAAGAGCATTAAAAGAGCACTGAGCAATTGCATCCCAGATGAAAGGGGCATCTTTCTGCAGCAATCTCATGAATCCTTTAGTGATTTTGGCGTAATTGCAAATAAAATGACGAAGAAAGTTTGTGTTCCCTTGAAAAATTTACAGTTGGGTAAGGTTGTTGGGAGAGGGTAAAGAGAGAATGGATTTGAATTTTAAGGGATCAACCCTAATCTCATCTTTGGAAACTACAAAGCTGAGGATTCTCCCTAATTCAACAAAGAAAATGCATTTATGGGGGTTCAAACGTTTGTTGTAAAACATGTATCGAAGAAATATGGCTCATAGGTGTTATTGGATAAATCCGTAGGTGCGGACACTAACTGATCTCCCTAGATCCACCTGGATCTAGAACAAAGCAAGACAGAACATGATTCTTTCCCTAGATTTTGACCATTGAATTAAATAGGAGGCAAGAACAAATAACATACCTTATTATC
>JZKD02S1672699.1:297862-310909 GCA_000966675.3 Picea glauca
TGTAAGAAGGGCTTCCCAGGACAAGATGTTGCAAATGGAATTTAACACTCCCTAACACAAGATGCTATTGTGTGTTTTGTGCTTTTGGAGAGTGTATCTCTCTTCCTACTCCAAAATGCTAGCCTAGCTAAATGTTGGTGTAAAAAATCCCTAGAAAAGAGTTACTAGATAAATTTTATGATTACGCAGTGTTATTAAGAGCTATTGTTTACTCAAAGGAAACGAAGGTGAAACTTATGTTGTATGACTCTGACCCAACAATGCAAGGATGAGAATGAAATATATCACTTTTCGTTCAATGAATCCTATGTATGGGAGAGAGAGAAATTTTTCCAGATCAACCTTGAACTACAATGCAAAATTTCCTTTGAAATTCAAATGAAAACAATCGCTTATCAAGTGACAATTCTCTATTGTGTCTTTTTCAAACACTTCAACAATCTCAATAATTTGATTTTCAATGTTTTTCTAAAACGAAAAGAATTTTTTGAAAGAAAAACTTTTTGTTCACTTTTCAAAAAGGACCCACACTATGACAGCGAGAGTACATAAAATCAAAAACCAAATGAACAAGCAATGATAAACACCCAATCCACTCTTTCAACGAAAACAAAAATAAAGAGAAAAACCAATTTAGTCTTTTCAAATGCAAAAGAAAATGATCTTTCAAACCAATAAACAAATGAGAAAAACCAAGCAACTCAACTTTCTACCAATCACTGGTTCTTAACTAATCAAACACACTCAGATTCTGAAATCATAGAGAATGGTTTTGCCAAGAAAAGTCAAGAAACGAAAGTCAAGCCAAAAATGACAAGAAAAGCCTTGAAATCCTAAGACTGTTCATGCATGCAAACGAAGATAAGAAAGACATCAATCAATGGTCCAAGAAACTCTTATGAGGCAATCAAACTGATCTAGGTAGTTAAAAATGCCAAAACTCAAATCCAAAGTTTTGAAAAATTGAGTTTGCAGGCAGACAATATTACACAGTGCGAGAATTATTGATTCTCGCAGGTGACCCTTGAGTAGGGTGCGAGAACCTCACACTGAAACCTAAAGGCAGAGTGTGAACTCTACCTATTCTCACAGGATGCAATGAAGTATAGTGCGAGAATGTCTGAACATAATCAAAATTTTGGAAAATGAAGAAAAATTGAAAAAGGCCTCTGGACCCAGAGGGTCTATCAGGATATCCTAAAGACTCAGAGATTGATAGAACAGGAGAAAAGTGAAACCAGAGAAAATGGCCACAGAAAAACACCAAAAGCCACAAAGAAAATGGGATTGTTCCCCAATGGAGTCGCCAATTTTGTTATTGGATAAATCCGTAGGTGCGGACACTAACCGATCTCCCTAGATCCACCTGGATCTAGAACAAAGAAAGACAGAACATGACTCTTTCCCTAGATTTTGACCATTGAATTAAATAGGAGGAAAGAACAAATAACATACCTTATTATCGATTCCAATGGTCTTTGTTGCTCCCACTTTGCTCCAGTGCTCTCATATAGCCAAGACCAAGACAACACAAACCAACCAAAGTGAATATAGCACAATCTATTCAACAGTTAATCTATGTATATGATCAAGGAATTATAGAATAAAGTGGAAATAACTTTATGGGAAAGGGACATGCTACTGTATCATATTAATGGAAAGTAAAGATTACAACCTGAGCCTTGATGTCACAAAATTCCTTTCGATGGCCCTTGGCTCCGACACACACACTTGCTCACTGTTTGTATGAAGAATATCAACCCTTTGGATAAACTTGCTGGAGTCTCCAAGATGTTGTTCAATGCTGAGTCCTTCACACAATTCTTTCACCAATTCTCCAATGAATCTTGCTTAACCTTTTCCATGAGAATTCACTCAATATATAGGAGAGAATGAATTAGTTACTTGGATAAGAATGATCCCAAAATATCAGGGAATCCAGTACTAGGATAACCATTCGAATGCCAACCCATCCTTCTAGAAGATTCCCTTCTAGAAGCATCGACAATTCATCTTTTTCCTTGCTTTAGGAAGAGTTCGCACCCTAGCAGTTCAACACAGTGCGAGATGTTCGCACCCTAGCTTAAGGTAGCCTACGAGAATGGGTCATTCTTGCAAGCAAATATATTAGCAGCCTGTAAACCTTCTTCAAAAGTGAGTTTTCTGGGAAGAGATGAAAGTAACTTTTCTCAGGAGAAAGTTCTTATGAAGATCCTGAGTACACCATTATCAATACATCATCATGACAACTGAAATCATGGGTAACAATAGGTGACCAATATGGTCTCGACGACGAGTCGAGTGAGATGGTAAGTCATTGGGATAAGGTTAAATGATATGTTTGATGTCGTGGAATGCATACAACATAGCCCACTGAAAAGTGTCTCCAACATTTTTAAGGCCAAAAGGTAATTTCTGATAGGAGAAAGTACCCCATGGGAAGATGAAGCATGTTTTGTGTTGATCATCTGGTAAAATTTCAATTTGGTTATATCCGGAAAAGACATCCATGAAAGAGAAAATGATGCTTCCAGTGCAATTATCGATAATTTGGTCAATAAAGGGTGTAGGGTAATTTTCCTTTGGACAAGCCTTATTAAGATCTCGATAATCGACACAAAAAAAAATGATCCCAAATTGCTTCTTGGTGACCAGAACGATGTTGGAAACCCATTCGGTCAAAGAGATGGGATAAAATAAAACCATATTTTAATAATTTTTCGACTTATGCTTTGATTGCTGCGGTTTTTTTAGGATGAATCGAGCGAAGTTTTTTCCTCACAGGTTTAAATCCTGGGTAAGTTTTTATTTCATGCACAATGATTGAAGGATCAATCCCTGGCATTTCTTTGTAGATCCATGGGAATATCTCACAAAATTCTTTAAACAAGGCAATATAAGTTTAAAATTTGTCAGCTGAACAATTGGCACCTAGTTGTACGTTTTCCAGAACATCTTCTTTAATGGATATGTAGACGATAATCGTGTGAGAGATATTTCCCAAATTCCCCTTGGAGATGGCATCCTGAGTGAGTATAAGATATTGGGGAGATTCGATGATATCGCTAGGAAAGATAGAGGAAATATGGTGGTTATCATCCCATGGTGCCTCCTCGATACTAAGCATTTCCATAATAGATTCATATGATGGAAAAATATGTAGGATGTAATCGAAAGTAGAGGATAGGGAATCTAAACAGGATGGTAAAGAATATGTAGTAGACACCAGTAGATGTTGGTCATCTAACTAAGGAGATACATACTGAATGGCTTCGTATTGGGCCTCTACGGGACTAAGTGGCATAATGCCATCTAGTGTATCAAACTCTAAGAGACTAGGTACGATCCATGGATCAGATGATTCAAAGGATTGATGTACCATAGTCAAAAAAATATTAACCATTGCGATGTGTTGTGTGGTTGGAGGAAGAGGTGTAGGGAAGGTATCCATGAGCAAAGAATCTTTCAAGAGACCTACCCCCACACTTTCATAAGTGATTTTGAGTCTCCTAAAAAAGGAATATTGTTGGTCGTTTGAGTGCGAGCGTCGGGGGTTCTGATGGTCACAATTTCACCTTGATGAGGGAATTGGACACATCAAAAAACCGATGAAGCGACAAAAATCATAGCATAGAACCAAATTATCCCTAGAAACAAGTTATAATCAACGGGAGCATCGACTACTTCAACTTCTACAAAAACAATTTTGCCTCTCAGCTAAATGGCTAAGGATTGAAATAATCCATGAGGACAAAAACCTCTTCCATCAAATGCTCTCAACATGGTGGGAGATTGATTAATACCATGTGATTTAAGGCCTTTCCAACAAGAAAAAAACATGACACATGTGGATTCCCCCTCATCCAAAATTGTACAATGAATATGTTGATTATGGACAATGACATCGATTTGGAAAGAAAGTTGGTGAGAGAGTCGTGATTTAAAATTATCCATGTTGAACATGATATTATTGAATGAATCGTGATCTATAGCTCCAATGGCTTCCAAGAGAGTTCTACGTTGGCTAGGGAAGTGTTGTAGAACTTCGAGAGCTGACATAGCACAAGGTGCTTGGGCCAATCTTCAACAATGTTGTAGTTTTGAGCATCATGCGAATTAGGATTAAAGGTCGAATTTTAGATTGTGATCTTGGGTGGGCGTAAGATAGAGTCAAAATTTGGTTTCTTAATCTGGAGTGGTCTAGACGGAGGAGTAACTGAGGTGGGTGGTGGATTTGGTGTAGTCGCAGAAGTTACTTTTTCCTTATTGGGTTTACCTGGTGGTGTGTCATATGTCGTAGTATGAGTGGTCAAATATACCCCATTAAAAATGTAAATGTGTGCACTCAATGAAGCTTCCTCATTAGGAGGATGATTGGTGTTACTTCCTGCTAGAGGGGCAAGATTTTGTGTAACCAATGACTATTGTTATGGGAAAGGATGTGTTAATACAATGGGTTGAGAACCAAATTCAACCCCATGGGGATAGTCTCGTGTGTGGTGATCTTCACCATAGATGAGACATGGAAATTTCGGTTTGCACTGCAGTTGCTTATCAATAGAAGGTGGTTGTGCTTGTGTTTTTGTATTTTTTCGTTTCGATTTTTTTTTTTAGGTTTATTCTTAGTTTTATTTCCCCCCCTGGTTGTTGTGGGGAAGCAGATTGAACTACATTCAGTTTAGATATTTGAGTGGGGGTGGATTTTGATGAGAGTGGAGTCGACCTGGTAGCTGGGGCAGTGATTGAACAATTGGTTGTGCCGGTCGACTATGAACTGGATTGGATTTTGACGAAATCGATAAATCCATCCACGTGAGTGGTGGATGATGGTTTTTAGGGGTCGGTTGATAGATGGGGAGCATTTGGAATCAATTCATACAAAGTACCAGATTGAGAATAAAGCAAATACAAATACTGGTCACGAGAAATGGCTTCCTCTTCTGTAACGACATGACCCATGGCTACATCGCAAGTAACAGGAGGTAAAATGGATTTAGTGAACCATTCAACCAACAATTGGTTGGGAATGGTTTCTTTGATCAACTATCATCATCATCTCCATTCATGAATATGATCAGAAATATGTACGGAGTTGGTATGACAACGGGAGGTCAAAAGTTCCGTGCTGAATTCGTAGCGGATAGGTAATTGGAAGTGAGTGAGAAAATCCATAGCAAGTGAATTAAAATCTTGAAAAGTTTCATGTTGTAACTCAATGTACCATTTAGCCGTTTAAATCATAAGTGTATGTTGGAAAAGGCGTAACAAGATAGAATCATCCATTAGTAAATTTGAAAGGTCATAACGTGGTTATTAGGGTCTTCACCAGGTTTTCTGTCAAATTTTGGAATATCATAAGGTAATTTGGTAGGAATGAATGGACAAAAAGGGGAGTGTAATGTGGGATCGTTGGTTAATATTGACAGATTCAATAGATCTAGAGTGGCTAATAATGGTAACTGTCGATTGACTTGAGGATGATACTAGTGTGGTATAGGAACACCAGTAAGACCATAAACTGGTAGTGGTGGATAGTTGTAGCCAACAGGTCCTCCCATATGATGCTGATGTTGACCAACAAAAGTAGGATTCATTTGTTGAGGAATTTTCATAAAAGGAGAGGGGAAACACATTTTTCCCATGGGAGGATAACCAGTGTAACCTAGGGGAGGATAGTTTGCTTGACTAGTTTGAGGCAGATAACCAATTTTCCCTTTAGGAGGGTAACTAGGCTGACCTTGAGGAGGGTAAGGAATTTTCTCTTGGAGAGGAAAATATGGTTGGACTTGAGGAACCTAAGTAGGATTCAAGACCCCTAGGAAGGGTTGTCCAAAATGTAATCTAAAAGGATTGGGATTTAGGATTCCTCCTTGCAATTTGGGGTTTGATGGTCCTCCCTAATGTGGATGATGAAACAATCCTCCCTGGGGTGGTCCCTACAATTTTGGGGGGTTCCTAATAAACAAAGGTTGAAATTGTCCGTCTTCCATCGGTTGGGTAGCAAATGCGATTTGACCAGTAGAAGGGGGTTTCCCCCTAGTTGCAATTTGTGCACCGAAGGATGGTTTCCCCCTGGTAGGGATTTGTCCTGCAATTGGGTTTTTTTTTGTGGCATGGTTTTGAGCCTCTAAATTGACATCCCCATTACCATATTATAATTCTTATTTATACCTTTTTGGCCTACCTAAGCTTGGATAAATGACAAAGAACACTATCTATAGTCACTTATAAGGTCACGAGATAAAGTATATTTGAATTCATGCATTTTGTGCTTTATTAAGCTAGGAGATTAAATATTTCATGTACTAATGTTTAAATTTTCATATGTAGCATGTGACCTTTGGACAAGTCTGACACTCCTATGTCAACCAAGCCATCCGATACTTATACGCCAGATCACTCACTATCCGAATCTGGTACCAAGAGCGCCTCCTGTTTAGATTCGGTACTCATAGATCACTCACTGTCGCGATCCAGTACCAACACCCACAACCTGTTTTAGTCCGGTACCAACCAATTGTGCATTGTTCAGATCCGATACTATCCACCGTGCCTCACCTATTATGATCAGATAGAAGTAGAGGAAACAAAGTATTCCAGGTTAAGTTCCAGATCGTGCCTGAGATATTTGTTGATTGTTTATTAGATCATCAAAGTTTATAGCAAGACTATGCTAAGCTTTCTTCATCCTCATGCACTTTGTGTCATGAGGATGAAGCTTAAAATATGTAACCGAATGTGTAAATTTGACAATCGCTGATCTGCTAAAGATTTCACCTCCTTGTGTTTCATGACTGAGACTGTTTAAATAGTCATGGAAAGGATGGTGGGAGAGATAGAGAGATAGCATAACACAACATGTTAGAGCAACGTTTCATATTGTAGAACATATCCTGAGTTTGAGTTTAATAGAGAAATTTCATTAATTTTCATGTCTTGATTATCAATGAGTGAATGTGAATTGAGTTGTCAGCATAATCTAATTTCATGTTTTGAGATTTGAGTAAGAGTGATGTGTTGATTGAAGACCAACTTACTGTAGACTCCAATCACTGACATGTTGAAGAGACAAGGGCCCACCGCCCAACAGAGGTCAACATTCTTGTAGATTAGTGTTAACATTTGATTTCAGTAGTGTAATTGTTAGATTAGTTGAAGCTTTGATTCCTCAATTTAATTCATCATATTTGACAGTTTCGGATGTTAGCAACACAAATCAGTTTAGGATTTTGATTATATAATTTCTTAAGATATTTACTTACTCTATTTTTGCATATGCCCTATTTCTGTTTTATGAATTTGATTTCTCTTAGTGAACATAGATGTTGGCAGCAATAATTGAACATATTTGGAAAAGAACTAGTGAAGTTCACAACAAATCATTGTGAGCCACAACATATCCAATATACTGGCTACTAAACTACCCATGATATGCCTTGATGATTGATGTGTGATTTCCTTTTCAGAGTGTGATTTCATAGTTAGATTTCTAGGCCAGATAGAAAAGTTGATTTGTCAAAGGACTCCATCTCATAATTTCATGTGCCACAATGGAGTAGATAGCCTCTCTATGAAGGACAACCAAAGTGTGTTTTAGATTGATAGTTTTCTTTATTTTTAGCATGCATAATCCATATTAGTTCTTTACTCGTGAAATTTGAATTACCTCTCTTACTGGTGTCTTGTAACTCTGTTGATTACGAATCCTAGATTGATAATTAATCTGTGCATTATACTAATCATATAAGCAACAAAACATTTTGGCGTTGTTGTCCGGGAGTTGCAAACGGTAGGAAGTGATTTTATCTTAGATTGTTTGCATAGTTTTTTGAATGATTTTAAGGGCTACTTGAGGGAGGAGGATACAACGTTTAAGACGTGAGTGAAGAGCCACATGACCACTATAGTGGGGTTCTCAGAAGCCAGGTTTCCTTCTTACCTTCCATATAGAACTAGGATTTTAATTGAGTTAAGTATCAAATTTTTATGCATAGATATAGAGATAATAAGGGTAGATTTGTAAGTTCTAAACATTCGAAAACAAACCCCCACACTAATTCAATTGACATTGGTGCAGGAAGAATTCAACCAGGAGGAAGTTCAAGGGAAGCCAATGAGGCTCCATAAGAAGGACATATAAATGAAGAGTCAGTATTGGGGTAGATAGAACATGAATCTGCTGAAGAAACTGAGCATTTAGAAGAGACACAAAATCCATTTTCTAAACCATATATCAGTGGAGGAAGAATACCTAGTGAAATGGAAAAAGAAGAAGGAAATGAAAATGCAGCCACTGAGACTAAGACCTTTGGGTGTCCAATCTTGGATATTTCCAAAAATATCAGCATGAAGAACATCCCACTGTCATCATTACCCACTTTCAGAGGTATGTCAACTAAATATCTAGAATTATTTTTATTCGAGTTTGACATATTATGTATAAGCTATAACTATTCATACGATGCCCAAAAACTTAAGCTCTTTCCAGCCACATTAAAGGACTCAGCCTTAAGATAGTTCATGAGCTTAGGATAAAATACAATTCTCTCTTGGGATCAGATGAAAGACACATTTTTACAGAAATATCATGACTATTGTAAGGATAATGCTAAAAATGACATTTTTAAAATACAACAAACTGAAGAAGAAAGACCTGAAGACTACTTAGAAAGGTTCTTATACAACTATCAGAAATCAAAATTATTCATCACAGATCCAGCTGTAGTAAGAACAATATTTTTGAAATGTCTTAGAGATGACTACATAGAAGTGTTAAATTTGTTAAGTTCAGGAGGTGTGCACCAAAAGCCCTTTGCAGAAATTGCAGATTATTTTAGGAGATGCTCAAGAGGACAAGATAAAATAGGCAAAGGACCAAGATATCCTTTTAGCATAAATTTAAGACAAAATTTAGGGGTTGTCACCATAATTGAGTTAGGAAACTTATTAGAAAACTTTAAAACAAACATCTTTAGAACAATCAGTAACCAATTAGATACCCTAAAACTGAAAAAGAAGCAAGAAGAAGATGTTGTTTTTTCAATCTTTTGTCCTAAATGTAGAAAGAGGCACCTTGATAAATAATTCCCATCAAATGTCATAGAGGTCTGTGGCCTGTGTACAATAGAGCACCCCACATCTGAGTGTCCAACTTTTCTTGAGCTGCAAGCCATTTATATGGGAGGAGGAGTATGACAAGAACAACCGTACCTTCTAGGAGGCCTTAGAGAGCACAAAACCCAATGCATTTTATGACCCTAATACACAATATCAACAACAACAATGGGGTCCTTCTCCAATGCCCTATCACCAATGAACACCTCAACATGCTCAAATTCAACCTTGGTAACAAGGTTGGAGGGGACCTGTGTATGGGAGTACCTCTTACCCGACATATCCAGAGTATCTTGCAAACATTTCCCAATTACTACCTGGATTTAACCCACCTCAGATACAAGCTTTACCTCCACCTCCTGTACAACAACAATTCATAGTACCCTTAAACCCTAACCAACAACAACAAGCACCTATAAATGCCAATCAACAACCACAAATCCAAGCTTCCCACAACCCTCCTAGACCAATAGAAATTCCTTCATAGCCAATTCCTAACCCCAATAATATAACCACCCACCCTGTACATAATGCAGAAGTCCAAACCTTTCCCACCTATGAAATTCAACTAAGATCTTGGAAAGTTGCAAATCAATCAAATTCTGGAGTAATAATTCAAGAAGAAAATGACAATAATTCTGAACAAGAAAATAATCAAACCACCCCTGTATAAGGAGAGACTTCCCCTCATATTCCAACCACTTCTCAGTCCGTAGGAGTACCTCAACAAGTTAATCTTCCACCCTACCCTGAAAGACTATTAGAGAAGAAACCTGAGCCACCCTTGCACAAAGATATAGAGGATGACTTACGAAATGTATGTGTAAAAATATCTTTGCTGCAAGCCATTAGGGATATCTCCATATATAAAAAAATCATAAGGGATCTTTGCCTTAATAAACTAGGAAGGAAGAAGAAGGAACCTCCACTTGTTTAGGTGGTAGGACAATTATCTAAATTTATTTTTGAAATGCCATATAAATATAATGACCCTGGGAACCCAGTAGTCACTGTTGAAATTAATGGTATTTCCTTACTGAACACACTCATTGATCTGGGTGCAACAATTAATGTAATGCCTTTTGACACCATGAAAAAAATCAAAATCAACTAGTTAAGACCAAGCCAAACCATGATAGAGTTGGCAGATAAGTCATTCATTAGCCCTGTAGAAAGTTTAGATGATGTCACAGTCACACTAGCTTCTTGGGAGTATCCAATAGACTTTCTAGTCATCTATTCTAAATCATCCTCCAAATCAGGACACCCAGTCATTCTTGGCCACCCTTAGCTGGCCATAGCAAATGCCTTTATCAATTGTTGGTTTGGCAAGATGAATATATCCAATGGAACACATATCCAAAAGCTTGTCCTCTTCCCTCCTGCTCAACCAACACAAGAAATACATGTTTGGCTAGAAAACCCTTATGGAGAGGAAGATTCCATCAGACCCCTATTAAAACTTGAACAAGTAAAAGGAATGCAAGAACAATCAGATGAACAAGTCTTAAGTTTATTTTTGGATGACACAAACTACCTTGAATATCCTAGGTATTTTGTAGAATTGTCACATATTTTCAGTTTTGAATTTCAACAAACTTGGCATCCTGATATCACCCAATTATATGCTTTAGCACTATCTTCCTCACAGAAGGAAGAAAGTACTGAACTTGTTGAGATTAGTCCTGAAAAATGTTTGTATATCAACTCTAGTTTGGAACCAGAACAAAAGACGCAAGTAATTGAAATGCTCCAAAGACAATTTGATGCCTTTGCATGGGATTATGCAGACATGAAAGGCATTCACCTTGACACATGCACACATCATATCTACACTAATGACCAAATCAGACCAGTTAGGTAGCCTCAGAGAAGGATGAATCCAACCCTCAAAGATATTGTAAAGGAGGAATTGCAAAAACTCCTTCGAGACAATCTCATATACCCCATTTCAGATAGTCAATGGGTGTCTCCACTTGTCATAGTTCCCAAGAAAAACGGTAAGTGGAGAATATGTGTAGACTTTAGGGAGTTGAACAAGGCCAACCATAGGGATTATTTTACCTTGCCATTTATTGATCAGGTGTTGGATACCTTGTCCAGAAAGAAGTATTTCTCATTCCTAGATGGGTTTAGTGGTTATAACCAAATACAAATAGCACTCAAAGACCAGGAAAATACCACTTTCACCTACCCATGGGGAACCTATTCTTATAGGGTTCTTCCTTTTGGACTTTGCAATGCCCCAACCACTTTCCAAAGGGATTTCCTATCCATTTTCTCTGACTTGACCAATGATTGCGTGGAAATCTACATGGATGACTTTATAGTCCATGGAGATGACTTCCAGGAAGCATTGAGCAGTCTAGAAAAAGTCTTGATTAGGTGTAGGGAAAATAATCTTTCCCTAAGTAATGAAAAGTAAAAAATGATGCTCACTGAAGGTATTGTTTTGGGACATCACATTTTTGGTTCTGGAATTAGATTCGATCTCATGAAGATTCATATTATCACAAAAATTAGAATACCTTCCTCACAAAAGGAAGTTCGCATATTTTTAGGGCATGCTGGCTACTATAGAATATTCATTCCTAATTTTACAAGCTTAGCTACCCCTTTATTCAAGTTATTATCTAAAGAATCTAAATTTAATTGGAATGATGAATGCCAAGTATCTTTTGAGATTCTGAAAAAGAAATTGTCAAGTACCCCTGTGTTAAGAGGACCAAATTGCTCCCTTCCTTTTCATATCTGTACTGACGCCTCAGACACAACCCTAGGAGCAGTTCTTGGACAAAGGGAAAATCAAATGCCTTATGCTATTTACTTTGTCAGTAAAAACCTTTCCCCAACAAAATTTAATTATACAATTAAAGAAAAGGAATTTTTATTTGTAGTCCATGCTATCAATAAATTTAGACACTATATTACAGGATATCAAGCTTTTGTACACACTGATCATTCTGACATCAAATTCTTAATGAAAAAACCTGTAACAAACCCTAGAGTTACACGATGGCTGTTAATATTACACGAGTTTAATATCAATATTATTGATAGACACGGTAAGGATAATCTTGTGGCTGATTTATTATCTAGAATAATTCATTTGGGAGATAATGCACCAATATATGTGTTACACATCGAAATTACTCACTTCGATAGTGTCGCAAGTGTCATCATTATAAGTGTCACATTTTTGTTACAAGTGTCGCAAGTGTCAAAGAAATCACACTACCATGATGCCTATGTTGTGCCTATAACGACATGAGAAGGACACTTGAAACACCTCAAACATTTGATTTGGAAGAGGAGGAAAGGTTAACTGGGCTCATGAACCTTTTTCCATTTGAAAGCACCCTTAAAACTGAGTTTTTGGAGGGGAGCGCTCCCCTATAACTATCTTAGGAGTGTTGGTGCCCCCCCATAAGCCATCAGGGAGTGTTATAGCATTGCACCAGCCCTTTTTCAGGAGTTCTCCTACCTTTAGGAGTGTTGGCGCTCCCCTATACACTACTAGGGAGCGTTATAACACTCTGAGTGCCCTTTTGAGGGAGTGCTACCTATTCTGGGCAGGAGTTGATTAGTTGAGAAGAATGGGGAAAGGATCTTTTCATTCTTAGAAGGCAGTTGGGTTCGAATCCTCAATCAAGCCATGATCTTAGGGAAGACCCCTAACTGAAGGAGGAAAATCCTCAACTCAGCCCAAAGATATCTCAAGTTGTTGAGCCTCTCCAAGGCTATATAAGCAAGCTTTCTGATGGTGAAAGAGGGCTGAAAAGGGAGAATCACACCAAACTTATGATCTTATAAGTGGTGCTAGAACAAAGATATTTTGGAAGCAAGAGACCTATGATCTCATAGGGAGAAATCTATGAAGCTATCATCATTCAGATCATGGATCTTTTGAGAAAGGGGTAGACAAGGAGGACT
>JZKD02S1672699.1:310959-341467 GCA_000966675.3 Picea glauca
TTTCTAATTCATGTTCAATCTCACATGAATTTGTCTCTTTAGTAGATAGACCTATTTTGGACTAATCTTGATAGAGTAGGAAGTGGTCGTACTTTGTTTGTCTATAGGGCTTATCGAGGAGCAAAAGATTGGAGCTCAATTCAGAGCGTGCAGGGACAAACATCGGTAAAAGGTATGTATTTCCTCCTTCCTCTTCATGCATTAGTTTGTGTAGGCCTAAAAGGATGTCAGTGACCATGATAAGCACTTTCTATCTTAGATTTAAGAGTTTATCTCTTTGAGGAGATCTACCTGTCCGCAGGGAGATTTTCCTTCAACAATATGATAACTTTCCTGATGAAAATTTGTTTGGTATTTCTACATTTACTCCTTGGTATGCAGATGTATCTAACTATCTTGTGACAAGGAAGATGCCTTAGAAAATGTCTCCTATAGAAAAACATAAAGAAATTCAACTAAGTGAAAACTACATGTGGCATGATGATTGTATTTATAAAACAAGGCCAGATTTGGTAATTAGAATATGTGTAAGGGAAGATGAGATCTATGATATTCTGCAAGATTTCCATGATGGTCCTTGTGGAGGCCATTTTTATGACAAGAGGATTTCCTATAAAGTTCTGTAATCTAGCTATTATTGGCCTAATATTTTCAAGGATTCCAGAACTTATGTATCCAATTGTGATGAATGCCAATGAATGGGTAAGCCTACTGCACGTGACCAAATACCACTTCAAGCCCAGGTAGTCATTGAAGCTTTTGAAAAATGGGCATTAGATTTTGTAGGACCTATTAGCACATAAACCTGTTTGAGTCTTTTCCCTGGTCTCCCTGTCTTCCCAACCCATATATGGTCGTCCAAGCCTTTGTTTTACACAGGCTGCAGCTGCAGGCTCAAAGAGCAAAATTTGAAGCCGTCTAATATGAACACAAATCAAGCGAGCGGGAAAATATCAGTTTTCAATGGCGAAGATCCATCGATGGAGCAGATCAATGACCATCAGGTGATGACGATCATAGAGTTGCACAAGGAATAGCGTCAAGCGGAGTCACGATTTCGTGAGTCGAAAGAGCAAGGGAGCAGAATCATCAGAACTCGGGAAACGTAAAGTCCCGAAGCTCAGGATTAGAGTGAGCCGTCCAATCTCATGGGGATAGGTGGTGATTTTTGAGCTTTTTAGAGAGTTGACGTTTCAGGGTTCTCGTAAAAAACACACCCATAGCCCGAAGCCCTGAAACATGAAACCAGGTAGAGCCCAGGGTTTTAGCCCCGGTTCATAGCCAATGACCATATGGACAAAAGATAGGGGAGGTGCTGACTCAAGTTAAGCTCTATTGCGGTTTTGACAACCAGGAGTCTAAAGGACGAGGAGTTGACTTCTCCCTATCACTGATTCCCAAAATTCATGAAGTGCCTTTGTTTTAGGGAAAGTTCACAACCCAAAGTCACATGGAAAGTAGGGCTAAGAGAAAGATAGGTGCCTGTTCAATCCACAGTCGACTAAAGTCAGCTAGGAAAATGATCCTGGCCATCGATTTTGAAGAAAGATTGAACCGTTTGTTTGGGCAGGGCGATTTTGCAACACTGGGATCGAGACTCCTCAAACTTAGCATTAGAGAATCCCCAAAATAAGAAATGTCGAAATGCTTTTGAAGAAAGGCGTTGGATCATGGCCATGGGTTACATTGAGGGTGGAGCCAGAAGAAAAGGAGGCCAACCTTCGAGCTTTGAAGAGCATGCACTTGGTTGTCTCTTGTGCCTATAGTCTCGGCCACTCTCCAGCGAAGAAAGCAGTTAATGAAGATTGAGCAGGTGTTTGAAACCTCAGCTCAATCCATAAATGGAAGGTGTGGAAGTTCTGGAGCAGTCAGCCCATGGTACCCCTGTGTTCAGGTCCCCCTGCAAGAGCCATGTTGATCTTATGTTCCCGTCATACAAGAAGAACCTGCGCATGCTAACTTGGAATTTAATGGCTCAACAACTCTCTTGCTGTCAATTGTGAGTTGCTCTGAGTATATATACTCAGTTTTTATGTTTTTGTAAGGGTCGATGGTTGAGCTAGGATCCCGTATTGTAAAGTTTTGATGAAGCACTTGTTTTCCTGGTCATGCAATTGTACCTAAGACTTTCTGTTTAATGAAAGTCAGCTTCTCTCCATCTCTCTATAAACACTTCTTTAAGACACTTAGAATTGGAAGATCCAGTCGAGGGTGATTGTGTTGTTGTGATGTATGTTTGATCATGACAATATTTTTACAGCCAAGTTTTAAATCACATTTCTGTGTTATCTTTTCTTCCTCACACTGAGTAACTCAGAATTAGAGGATCTAGTTGAGTTGTTACAACATCATTGTAATGAAGATTTGATCACTGTGTTGTTGTAACTGTGTCAATTAGGTACATTTTCAGCGTCTTGTATTTCTTCTCCAAGCTACTAGAAGGTATGATGCCCATAGAGGTCTTGTTCATATTTCTCACCAAGTCTTCCCTATGCTCATTTTAAACTCAAATTCCTAACTGAAGTTGGATCAGGACCTCACCTGCTCATGCATGCCCGGCCTAGTTTTCTGAGTTAAAACGATATTCTCTTGGGTTTTCACCCATTCAACCACCCTAATTCATTATTGTGACATACAAATCTGATGGGTATCAGGCTTACTCCTGCTGCAATCTAGGAGTGACTTCTGGTGATAACATTTGCGGCACCGCTGTCAGGGATGAAGTTGAAGATTTTCCCTAGGATTGAACGAAAAATCTTACTAGTTCTGAAGGTACATCAGAACTTGGTACATCAAAGATTGCAGCTATGCACCTAGCGACTCCACTATGGTGACTCCATTAAGGCGAACCCATAGGAGACTCCGTTGTTTCAGCCCTGGCTTCTAGAGGTAGACATACAAGGTCTACTCCACAGCTGCCTTTAGCAACACCAGAAGCTAACCCTGAGAAAATTATCAGAGAAGGAAAGCCTTTGAAGGAGGTATTTGTACTTCTAAACCAGGTATTTCTGATGATTTTAATTATCCTATAAGAACTCCAGCCTCTGCATCCCATTCTTATTTATTACCTTTTGTTGGAGTTTCCCGAACATTAAATTTTGGGAGTGTCCCTGTTGAGTTTTCCCCTCCTGGTCTGGGATCGGAGGGAGAAATCCTTGTCACTCCCCACTCCCCTAAAGTTGTACCATGGTTTAGACCTAGGACCGCAAAAGATTTCCCTACTCTGAGATTTTCCACCCCTCCTCTTGTTACCATTGCTACAGAGAGGGAAACCTCTGTTCCTTTTATCCCTACAACCTTCTCTTCGAACCCCCTGTTGTTTCCTTTTCCTCCTAGAACCTTAGTTCCAGTATCCCCTATTCGAACACATTCTCCTCCTAATTCGCCTCCACCTCATATCCCTATGGAAGGTTCTAATCCTCCTATAAACATAATGGATGCCATAGTGGCTGCCAGATATGCCCCTCTAGTCCTACCTCAGCCTATGAATCCTCTCTCTGCTATAGATTACTTGAAGTATATGCCTAAATTCACTGGAGAAGAGGACATATATTGAAGATCATCTTGTTGCCTTCTACAACTATGCATATAACCTACATATCGAAAATGAAGATGTTTGGATGAGATTTTTTGTCGAGAGTCTCAATGGCAAGGTTAGGAAATGGTTTAGGGGACTGACCCCTGAATCTATTGCTGGGATTGAGGTTTTAGATGATGCCTTCTTGAGGAGGTGGGGGGATAAAAAGGATTTTATGTATTATATCACAAAGTTTGGATCCTTGAAGAGAGAGAAAGGAGAATCTATTTCTGATTTCTCCAAAAGGTTCAACAAGATGTATAATAAGATCCCTGCTGAGATTAAGCCCACAGAAGCTTCAGCCAAAATCACTTATGCCAATGCTTTTGACCTCGATTTTTTCCTCCTACTCAGAGATAGAAGAGCCACTTCATTGAATCTCATGCAAGATGCAGTCTGGAAGTGGAATCCAATGTGTTGGCAGTTGACAGGCTTAGGAGCAAAGCCGACAGAGACAGAGGGAGAGGAAAGTCTGAGCCCTCAACCTTTGGTTCTTCTACAACTCACCCTTAGGTGGATGAATTGACTAAGATGGTGAAGTCCCTGACTGTACAGATGGAGAAGATTAAATTTGAGGGGAAGTAGACATACAAAAATCCCCAAAACATTGATAACAGAGGAAACTTTAGGAGGCCGAATAATAATGTTCCTCAGATTATGCCAAGGGAACATAGGAACAAAGATAGAGAGGATCAGAGGGTTCAAACCCCTCTCTAAATTAACCTAGTTGATGATGAGGAGAGGGAAGAAGAAGAGATTGACCCAAAAAATTCATTATATTGGAAACACCTCCCCTTTTCCTCATTTGACTCAATCAACATATGAGGTGTCTCTCATAGATAGTCAACTTAATGAGATGAGCAAGGAAGACAAGACTAGCAACAACCAAAGAAGATACAACCTCAGATCCAAGAAGAAGGTCAGAATGTATGATGTTCCTGAGCATCCCACCAAAGCAAAGAGGCATGATAAAGATGTGGCTGACAACAACAAAGGTAAGAAAATACAAGCCCCCTCTCTAGTGGTCCAAACTCCTGTTCTTGAAGTAAAAGAAATCCCAAAGCTCACATCCTCTTTTAATTTCGAGCATGAAATTCAGAAAATCATAATTCTCATGCCCCTTTCAGAGTTGGTCAAGCATGAGGACTTCAAAAAATCCCTCTTTAAGATATTGCAGCCTGAGCCACCCTGCCATCCCACAAACTCAGTAAACCTTCAAGATGAAAATCCAATAGTCATCCTAGGTCCTATGGTAGAAGACATAGATGATTCATCCCCTCCCTTCTACACGTCACTGAACATACATGACAAGGTGTTGCATAATTGTATGATAGATTTAGGGGCTTCCCATAATCTAATGCCCAAAACTGTCATGGAAGAACTCGGGCTGGAGTTCACAAAGGCCTACCATGATTTGTACTCTTTCGATTCGAGGAGGGTGCAGTGTCTTGGGGTTATCAAAGATTTGGTTGTGACCTTGTTTCAGCTGCCCATGAAGAGTGTGGTCATGGATATCATGGTAGTTGATGTTCCCCCCAAGTTTAGCATGTTGTTGTCAAGATCTTGGATAAAAAGGCTGGGTGAAATGTTACAAATGGACCTCACATATTCTACCATTCCAGTGTTTTGGGGGGAGCATAGAAGGTTGTACAAAGAAGCTCAATTAGACTAGATAATCAATGATTAAGCCAACCCTACTAACCATTTTATCTTTTCCCTTGACACTGAATTGGAATCCAGTTTATTGCAGCTCACTGATGCTCTTGATCCCCCTCTAAAACTCAGAAAGAAGTCCACTACTTCTCATGATGTTTTCTCCTCCATCACCTCTGTGTGGAAAATGTTCTTTGATGTAGCCTCCTCCAAGGAAGGTGTTGGTGCTGGAATGGTGTTTATCTCACCAACTCGAGAGACCATACCCATGTCCTACAATTTAGAATTTGAAGCTACCAATAATGTGACAGAGTATGAATCTCTTGTGTTGGGTTTGAGGGCCGCAAGAGACATGGGAATCAAAGAAATATATGTGTTTGGGGATGCAGAGCTGGTTGTAAAACAAGTCAGGAATATTTACCAAGCCAAGCATCCGAGGCTTAGATATTATAGAAATGAAGTGTGGGATTTAATAGACAGATTTTTCCTAGCTTTCAACATTTCATTCATTCCTAGAGAGGAGAACGTGGTGGCCAACTCTTTGGCTGTTTCAACAAGTAATTTCAAAGTTCCCCTGCCACCAAATCTCAGGTATGATATAGAAGTAAAATACAGACCCTCTATACCTAACAATGTCAAGCACTGGAAGGTATTTGAATACGATATTGAGATCAAAAGATTCCTGGAAGATGTTGATGAATTTTCTGCATTACATATAGACCAGGATCATGATTCTGAGAGTAACATACACGATGATGTATTTTTAGAGAAGATTGCTACTAATCACATTGTCCAATTACCAAGCAATCACATTCCAAAGGGGCTAGTACCTTTGGAGAGGATATTTGACAATAATGATGTGGCCGTAAAGGATAAGAAGCCAGTTGATGAGGCTGACATATCTGAATGAAACATTAGTACAGAGGAAGATCCTAAGCATGTCAAGCTATCAAGCAGTCTGTCAAGGAGCAGAGGGTCGAGTACATTGATATTTTAAAGTAGTTTTCTGATGTGTTTGCCTGGACCTATGAAGATCTTAGAACATATGGTATAGCTTTCATAGAGCATAAGATCCCACTGAAAGAAGAGGCCAAACCATTTAGGCAGAAATTAAGACAGATTAATCCTATGTTGTTGCCTGTCATGGAGAGAGAGGTGAAGAAGTTGTTGGATGCTTAGATAATTGTTCCTTTGAGGTATTCAGAGTGGGTGGCCAACTTTGTCCTGGTGAGAAAGAAAAGTGGATAAATCAGACTCTGTGTCGATTTCAAAAACCTAAATAGGAGCTCAAAGAAAGACAATTACCCTTTGCCGAAAATGGAAAATATTCTACAAAGGGTAACTGGTGCATCAAGGATTTCCATGATTGACGTTTTTTTCTGGTTATAACCAAATTTTTGTCTTACCTAAAGACAGAGAAAATAAATCCTTCACCACTCATGGGGGTACATTCATGTATGCCAAAATTCCCTTTGGGTTAATGAACACAGGAGCGACCTTTCAACGATCCATGGACATAGCGTTCATTGGAGAAAGGGACAAATTTGTGGTCATCTATTTGGATGACATCATAGTCTTCTCCAAATCGGACATAGAGCACTGATGTCATCTGAGAAGGGTCTTCTTAAAATGTAAAAGGTTTGGTCTCTCCTTAAATCCCAAGAAATCACTGTTTGCCATGAAGGAAGGGAAATTATTGGGGCATATAATGTTAGCTGAGGGGGTCAGGACTGATCCCAACAGAGTAGAAGCAATCCAAACATTGTCACTCCCGAGATCCAGGAAGGAAATCTAGTCTTTCATGAGAAAAATTAATTTTTTTGAGGAGGTTTGTTTCTAATTTTGCCGATATGGTAAATCTTATAACAACAAGTTGAGAAAGGAAAATGAGGTTAAATGGACTGTTGAGTCCAAAGAATCTTTTTAACAAATCAAGAAGGCCTTGACTGAGGCACTTGTGCTTATCAGTCCTGATTACTCAAAGGATTTTCTGATTTTCTCCTTTGCTTCATCTGACACAGTGGCAGTTGTTTTACTACAAAAGAATGCAGAGGGGCTAGAGCAACCCGTTTCATTTTTCAACAAGGCATTAAGAGATTCATAGGTCAAATATGACATTATGGAGAAGCAAGCCTATGCATTGGTGAAGGCCCTTAAAGATTTCATAGTCTATGTTTTTCATTCAAAAATCATTGCATACGTCCCTTCAGCTTTTGTGAAGGACGTTCTCATTCATCCTGACATAGACGGGAGAAGTTGCAAGTGGATTGCCAAAATCCTTGAGTTTGATCTTGAAATAAAACCCACCAAACTGATTAAAGGCCAAGGTTTAGCCAAGATGTTGGATGAATCTAATTGTAAAGTGTTGGGGGTTAACTTCATCAACACTTTCTCACAAATTCAGTAGGATGAGTTGTCTGATGGCAGTCCTCAAGAAAACCCTTCATTGGCAGAATGCACTTGGTATAAATATGTTATATATTTCCTGTAGGAGTTAAGCCCCCCTGATGGTATGGAAAAAATATAGGCAAGATCTTTAAAGCTCAAAACAATCAGGTATTTCCTCATCAATGAGGTCTTGTATTGGAAATATCCTCTTGGAGTGCTTCTTAGATGTCTAGACCCATAGGAGGCCCAAAGTATTATATTTGAGTTCCATGACAACCTATGTGGGGAACACCATTTATGGAAGACTATAGCCTACAAAATTATCAGGGATGGGTACTACTGGCACACCTTATTCACTGATGTCTACATAAAGATCAGAGCCTATATCAAATGTAAAAAATTCTCAGGAAAGCAGCAGCTCAAATATATGCCACTAAAGCATGTAGTAGTTTGAGGACCCTATCAACAATGGGGCCTAGACTTTATTAGGGAATTTCATCCTACATCAAGCAATCAACACAGGTGGATATTAAATGCAACAAATTATTTCACCAAGTGGATAGAAGCTATCCCCACTAGGAGTGCATCACACAAAGTGATCATTAGCTTCCTGGAGGATATCATAGCAAGGTTTGGCTGTCCCAGTAGAATTATCACTGATAATGTTGCCTCCTTCAAGTCTGTGCCTTCGATCAAGTTCTTTGAGTAGTTTGGGATTTCATTAGTTCACTCCACTCCTTACTATCCAAAAGGAAATGGACTGGAAAATTCCTCTAACAAAAGTCTGATCAAGCTCATTAAAATATTGTTAGACGACAATAAGAAGGCCTTTGATTCAAAGCTTAAATTTTCTCTGTGGGCTGATCGAGTGACAATAAAGAGGTCCCTAGGCGTCTTTCCTTTGCAACTTGTTTATGGGACCAAAGTTGTTTTTCCTTCTCAACCAGATTTACTTGTAGCAAAATTCTTTTAGGATCATCAAGGAGAGCCTAACGATATGATCAGAAGGATTCATCAATTGGTTGAGGTCCAATAGACTATAGAGAGGGTGATGGATAGAGCTCATGACCGTCTACAAAGGATCAAGAAATCCTTTGATAAAAGGGTGAGAAAATGAGACTTCCAGCTGGGAGATCTAGTGCTTAAATGGGATGCACCCAGGCAGGACAAGGGAAAGCATGGAAAATTTGATGCCCTTTGGATCGGTCCCTTCAATATTTCTGAAGTATTTCCAAATAACACTTATAGGTTGCAAAATTTGGAGGGAGATGAGGTTTTTGGCAGCCCAATAAATGGGCATTTCCTAAAAACATTTTTCATTTAAGATCCGCAAACGACATCCCACCTTTGTAAATACCATCTCTGCTTTATGTTATTTTTTTTTGTTTAGTAGGAGACTCCACAACCCAACACTAAGGCACTGAATCCATGAAAGGAGTTCTTAGAACCTCGCATGGAGGATTCTATCCCCCATGGAGCCTAACTTTAGCACATAAATATGTTTGAGTCTTTTCCCTAGTCTCCATGTCTTCCCAACCCCTATCTAGTCATCGAAGCCTTTGTTTTACACAGACCGCAGCCGTAGGCTCAAAGAGAAAAAATTGAAGCAGTCTAATATGAGCACAAATCAAGTGAGCGGGCAAAGATCAGTTTTCAATGGCGAAGATCCATCGATGGAGCAGATCGACGACCATCGGGTGAAGATAATCACAGAGTTTCACAAGGAACACTGTCAAGCAGAGTCACGATTTCATGAGTTGGGAGAGCAAGGGGGAAGAATCATTAGAACTTGCAAAACGTAAAGTCCCAAAGCTCGGGATTAGAGGGAGACATCCGATCTCATGGGGACAGACAACGATGGTTGAGATTTTTCGAGCGTTGACATTTCAGGGTTCTTGTAAAAAACTCACCCATAGCCCAAAGAAACGAAACAAAAAACTAGGTAGTGCCCATGGTTTTAGCCCCGGGTCATAGCCAATGACCATATGGATGAAAGATAAGGGAGGAGATGATGCAAGTTAAGCCCCATCGTGGTTTCGGTAACTGAGAGTCTGAAGGATGAGGAATTGACTTCTCCCTATCGCTGATTCCCAAAATTCACGAAGCACCTTTGTTTTAGGGAAAGTTTACATCCCACAGTCACATGGAAAGTAGGGCCAAGATAAAGATAGGTGCTTGTTCAGTCCACAGTCGAATAAATCCGGCTAGGAAAATGATCCTCGTCATCGATTTTGAAGAAAGATTGAACCGTTGGTTTGGGCAGGGCGATTTCGCAATACCAAGATTAGGACTCTTGAGACTTAGCATATGAGAATCCCTGATAGAAGAAATGTCGAAATGATTTTAAATAAAGGCACGAGATCATGGCCATGGGTTACATTGAGGGTGGAGCCAAAATAAAAGGAGGCTAGCCTCTGAGATTTGGAGAGCATGCGCGTGGTCGTCTCTTGTGCCTACTATCTCGACCACTCTCCAAGGAAGAAAGCAGTTAATGAAGATTGAGTAGGTTGTTGAAACCTCAGCTCAATCCATAAATGGAAGGCGTGGAAGGCATGGAGCAGTCAACCCGTGGTACCCCTCTGTGCAGGTCCCCCTGCAAGAGCCATGCTGATCTGATGTTCCCATCAGACAAGAAGAGCCTGCGCATGCTAACTTGGAATTTGATGGCTCAAAAACTCTCCTGCTGTCAGTGGTGAGTTTCTCTGAGTATATATACTCAGGTTTTATGTTTTTTTAAGGGTCGATGGTTGAGCTAGGCTCCCATATTGTAAAGTTTTGATGAAGCACTAGTTTTCCTGGTTATGCAATTGTACCTAAGACTTCCTGTTTAATGAAATTCAACTCTCTCCATCTCTCTATAAACACTTCTTTAAGACACTCGGAATTGGAAGATCCAGTCGAGGGTGATTGTGTTGTTCTGATGTATGTTTGATCATGATAGTATTTTTACCAAGTTTTAAATCAAGTTTCCGTGTTATCTTTTCCTCCTCACACTGAGTAACTTGGAATTGGAGGATCCAGTCGAGTTGTTACAACATCATTGTGATGAAGTTTTGATCACTGTTTTTTTGTAACTATGTTACTTAGGCACATTTTCAGCTTCTTGTATTTCTTCTCCAAGCTGCTAGAAGGCCTGATGCCCATAGCAGTCTTGTTCATCTTTCTCACCAAGTCTTCCCTCTGCTCATTTTAAACTCAAATTCCTAACTGAAGTTAGATCAGGGCCTCACCTAATCGTGCATGCTTGGCCTATTTTTTTGAGTTAAAACGATATTCTCTTGGGTTTTCACCCATTCAACCACCCTAATTCATTATTGCAGCATACAAATCTAATGGGTATCATGCTTACTCCTGCTGCAATCCAAGAGCGACTTCTGGTGCTAACAGGGCCCATTGATCCTGCATCTAAAAAGAAAAAGTATATACTTGTATGTACTGACTATGTGACTAAGTGGGTTGAAGCAAGAGCTTTACCGTATGCAAGTGAACAATCAATGGTAGATTTCCTTTTTAAAATTTTTTTTACTAGATTGCCTGTACATTTAGAAATTGTGACTGATCAGGGGACTTAATTTACCTCTAATCTGGTCAGAGTTGTTACAGAAAAGTACCAAATCAAGCACAAGAAATCTACACCTTATCATCCATAGGCGAATGGGCAAGTAGAATATACCAACAAAGTTATTGATTCCATTCTTACTAAAACAATACAGCTACACCACAAATATTGGGCTGATAGATTACTAGAAGCCTTATGGGCTTATAGAATCACCTGGAGGAATAAAACAGGACATACACCTTATGAGTTGGTGTATAGGAAGCAGGTGCTTCTCCCCATAGAATTCCAGATCAAAACCTTCAGGATTGCTATACAAGTTGGCATGGACTTAGATGAAGCCCATCAACAAAGGGTCTTGCAGCTTAATGAGTTGGATGAAATCATGTAGGAAGCACTTCAAAGAACCACCCTTATTCAAGAGTAGAGGAAAAAATGGCATGACAAGTATCTCAAAAAGAAACATTTTCAACTGGGAGATTGGGCCTTGTTGTATGACAACAGGTTCAAGAACTTCAAAGGTAAGTTAACTACTCGTTGGATGGGACCTTATGAGATTGACATTTTCTATGATAATGGTTCAATCAGGATAAATAAAACTGACGAACATCAGACACCCCTACTCGTGAATGGTCACCGGTTGAGAATTTATAACAAACCCTTGTCAAAAGAGGAATTTCTGACACGTGTGCTACAAAACTTAGATATTCAGGTGATCAATAATGATCCAGATTTATGCAGGAACAGAATGTAAGAAGCAAATAATAGAGTGTGCATAATAGTATTGCAGAGAACACAGTGATATAGTAAACACACACTTCTATTAATTAATGAAATAGAGAAACTGTAAAACTATTGAACAATACATAGCTAGAATGGTGGTAGCATATCCCTGATAAGAGATGTGGCGGGTACGCTCATCCGTGACCAAACTCATTACAAAAAGAGGCCAAAGGGCCTTATTTATCAAAAGCAGGAAGGTAGAAACCAAAAACCTAACCGTAGAAGATGAAACGCCAAAAGTCAAGTGGGCCCTGTTTGGGTAAGTTAGTCCATCAACTTCCCGTAGTCATAACTATTGCATACGATCTCTATTTAGGGCACACGATAGCTCGTTGGAAAGATCTATCCGAGGCCTACAACGCTCAAGACAAAATAACATCATCGATGCTATTTTGCAAGAGCAACATACCCGAAAAAACATCGTTTAGGGCCTCAAAATGGCCCCGGAAGTTCAGGACCTGAAAAAACTGCTAAAAATAGTAAATTACCAGAAATGCCATAAAATTGTTTTGAGCCAGATGGAAAGGTGGGCGGCCATCGATACCCATCTGGATCAAGTAAGGAAGGAAATCTTCCTACTGATCCACATTGATTGATTGATTTATTTTAAAAAAAAATTGTACATAGGTGTGTGGGCTGTGTTTTGTTAATAAGATGAAGGTAACAATGGATTCTTACCTCCTTTGTTTTACTTTCACATTTTATTTTTGTTAGTAGATTTCTATAATTTATTTGATCTTTCACAAACTTGCTAAAACATGAGTTTGTAAGAATCAACAATACTATGTTCTGGTCCGGTACCAGTAATGCTAATTCAGTACTAGAAACTTTGTTCTGGTCTGGTACCAACAGTCCTGTGTTGGTCCTGTACCAACAGTTCTGTGCTAGTCTGGTACCAGAAGAATGTCCTTATCCAATACTATCAGGACATATCATCTAATTGACAAAGAATTTTATGCCTATTTCAATATCTAATGTCAATTAATAAGAAGTGTGGAGTCGTGCAGTAACCACTTAAGATGGAACCAAGGAGCTGACTGCAACATCAAATGGCATCTCTTATGAAGCAATAATTTCTTTTGGTTCTGTTGTTGGTTAAAGGGAAGTATTTTAATTTCTTTTGGTTCTATTGTTGGCTGAAAGGAAGTATTTTAATTTCTTTTGGTTCTGTTGCTAGCTGAAAGGAAGTATTTTTACTGACTGAAAGGAAGTATTTTAATTTCTTTTGGTTATGTTGTTGGCTGAAAGGAAGTATTTTAATTTCTTTTGGTTCTGTTGCTTGACAAAGAAGATATAATTTCTTTTCCCTATGTTGTTTAAGGAACCATGCTTATCTTGATTTAGAGTTTATAGGTTGCCTTCATAAAAAATTCTATTACAAACAACGTCAGTACTTCGACATGATTAAAGGGATTAAAAATATTAGCCTACAAGTAACTATTTCACCCTAACTAGACTTCAACAGTAATCATTAAATTATATTTACTAAAGAGTAGCATATGAGTATATGAACACTCTCTGTCATGGGCACACTAGGAAACTTTTATGGGGGAGGATGCATCAATACCCTAAGGTAACTTTAGGTCATTCTCTTATGGACAAACTTAGACAAACCATACATCTAGAATATTCTAAAGAAATAAAATACATACATGAGTTTATTTTTCCTTCAAACAAATCTTTAAAGACATTCAAATAAAAGAGTATATCTTCTAACCCAATACCATCCCAGCTTGTAAAAGGGTTTTTAGATGAGCCTCCCCTTGTCACCTGTGCAAAATCACTCTTTAACAAAAACTAAAATAGGTGACTGTAGACACGAAGCCTCTGATAGAAAAATGGTTTAAGAGACTAACCTGCCGAGATACTGAACAAGTCTGATGGAAAAGGGTACCGGTCTGTGGTATGACTAGGCAAACCCATCAGGGTATTGAACAAGCCTATTATAAATGGGGCATTCTGCCTGGGGAAGGTATGTCTCTCACTAAATATCACAACTACCCCACCGAATTACTGAACATGCTTGCTGGCAGTGGGTTCTGGTTTGAGAAATGTCTCATTTATACTTTTTTGATTGAAAAATTCACTTTTGGCATTTAAAAACAAATGAATACTACAAGAAAATGTCACTGTTGTCATTTATAATATACAAATTCCATATTAACAAAAAAATGAATACTACAAGAAAATGTCCATTTGAGAATTACCCTAAGTCAACTTTACCAGTCTGACATCTAAATCCTACATTACCTAAGAAGGAAACTTCTTAAGAGTGGGACCCTGACTAGGGAGTCTAATCTACTTATACTGTGAAATTTATCCATAACATCCAATGATAGTAAATCTCTGAAGCAAGTTAGGTTGGATCTGTTCTTATGGAAAAATACAAAAAAAAAACCTCCTTGTTTTCATTGCTGAACGTTGTACTTGTTAATAAGTCATAAGAAGAAAGACAATTTCATTTTTAACAAAAAATAAGGCATGATATCATATGCTAGGTGACAGATGTACTTTTGGAATTTGAGTTAGTTTCTCTTCTGTTATCAATTTTCTTTCATTGTGATACAGGTGTGAGATCTTTTTGCATAAGGATATGCAACACCTTTGGCACGGGGGAGGGTCAAAGAGCTTCTTTTAGGACTCTTTTCCAGACTCACATCTCATCTTTAGAGACCAACATGTTGTAATATACCAGATATAAAAATTATGCAGTACAGAAATAAAATGCTAGAAATGGCAGAATAACAATAATATAAACAGCATAATATCCACAATAACACATAAATGATATAAGAACAACAACATAAATAACACTTTGATTCATAAAGAAATGTTCACAAGCCTCTTTGAGGAGGCAACCTCTAGTTGAGAAGCGCTCTATTACAATAATCCCCAAGCTAGGGTTCTCATACCCTCGACTCCTATGACTCCTATTTATACTAAATGTGTCTCTCAAAAGAAGCATCTAGAGGAAGATCCTTCTAGAAGAGAAAGATTCTATTAGGTCTTCTTACATCTGCCTTATTCTATTTTATTGAAAGGCCTTATTAACATTGACCTTTATTACATCCAAATATATTATTCTACCTATGTGCGGGTTAGGACCCTAACATGTCTGCCCCCTTAAAAACAACATTGTCCTCAAGGCTTGAGATGTGGAAATTGTTGCAGAATGGTAGCTGGTTCCCAAGTGGCATCTACTGGAGTTGTATCTTTCCACTGGAATAACACTTCCTTGATGGTTCTTTGATGTAGGCGATGCTCACGTTGGTCCAAAACTGCTTCTTGCTATAGCCAAATGGATCCTTCTTCAACTAACTTGGGCAAGTTGGTTTGAATTTGGAACCTAGTTCCAATCACCCTATTTAAGCATGAAACATGAAAAACAGGATGTAGCTTTGAATGACTTGGCAGAGCTAACTGATAGGATACTTGTCCCACACGCTTGAGAACTGTATAAGGACCATAAAATTTGGGCGCTAGCTTCTGATAATGCTTGACCTTGAGGGAAGTTTGCTTGTATAGTAGCAGTTGCAGAAACACCTGATCCCCTTCTGCAAATTGACATTCAGAGTGATCTTGATCTTCTTGTTGCTTCATGCAATTCTATGCCATGATCAAGTTCTCTTTGAGAGTACAAACACTATCCTCTCGAACTGTAAGTGTTTGGTCAACTGTCTGGACCTTCGAAGTACCCGGTAAGTATGAGAGAACTGAAGGTGGCTTATGTCCATTTACTGCTTCAAAAGGAGTCATGTGTGTAGCTGTATGGTAGGAAGTGTTGTACCACCATTCAGATAGGGGTAACCATTGAGCCCACTGATTTTTATTTTCAGAGGCAAAACACCTTAGATATGTTTCCAAACACTTGTTGACAACTTCTGTTTGACCATCAGTCTGGGGATGATAAGTTGTGATGAGATGCAGTTGGGTGCCATGTAGCTTGAACAGTTCTTGCCAAAAACTGCTTGTGAAAGTTGGGTCACAATCAGAAACAATAGAGTGCGGCATGCCATGAAGCTTGAAGATCTGGTCCATGAAAATTTGAGCCACCGTGGATGTTGTAAATGGGTGTTGAAGAGCACAGAAATGAGCATACTTGGAAAGGCAATCAACAACCACCATTATGACTGATTTATTTCCCGATTTGGGTAAGCTGGTAATAAATTCCATAGAGATATCCTTCCAAATAGCAGGTGGGATCGGAAGTGGTTGTAGTGTGCCCAGAGATTTGAATTCTTCTCCCTTGTTGCATTGACACACATCACATTCAGTGACAAAATTACGAATGTCCTGTTTCATACCATCCTAGAAAAAAGAACGTTTGACCCTGTCATAGGTTTTGGTGAACCCTGAGTGCCCCGCTGTGGGTGTAGTATGAAGCTCAGAAAGTATCGTGGATTTAAGCTTTGATTGTTTACTTAAATACAAATGGCCTTTGTATCGAATCTCATCATGGAGCCAAGAGTACCTTGAGGGAGCTGGAGCATTGGAATGCAATTGTTGGATCAGATGCAAACTTTTGGGATCTTGTAGCCATTCTTGGCGAACTGCTTGGAGCCAATCTGGTACAATAAAGGAAAGAAGAAAAAAGGATCCTTCATCTTCATATTTTCGGGAAAGTGCATCTGCCACCACATTGTCTTTGTCTTTCTTGTAAATGATCTCATAATCATATCCAAAAAGTTTAGTCACCCATTTTTGTTGCTCCATGGAGGAAATGCGTTGTTCCAGAAAATACTTGAGTCTTTGATGGTCTGTCTTAATTTGGAAATGTTTCCCCAATAGATAAGGGCGCCACAGATCAATGACACGCAGAATAGCCAACATTTCCTTTTCATATATGGATTTTCCCAGATTCCTTTCAGATAGTTCCTTGTTGGTAAAGGCTAGAGGTCGACCCTCTGGCATAAGGACAACACCAATTCCTTTCCTTGAGGCATCACATTCCAACACAAAGGTCTTTGTGAAATCAGGAAGGGCCAGAACTGGAGTGGTGCACATGGCCATATTCAAGGTTTGAAAATCTTGAGCCACGGCTGGAGTCCAGGTGAAAGAGTTCTTTTTGAGGAGAGCAGTAAATGGTGCTGTAATATTTCCATAATTCTTAACAAACTTGCGATAATAACTTGTTAAGCCCAGAAATCCACGCAAGATCTTGAGAGTCTTTGGGTGTGGCCAGTCTTGCATAGATTCAATCTTTTTCGGATCCACCCTGACACCATCCTTGCCAACCAAATGACCCAAGTATTCTACTTCTAAGCTGCCAAAAGCACATTTAGAATGTTTCAGGAAAAGTTGGTGCTGAGAGATTAAATGGAAAACTTGATCCACATGAGTAAGGTGGTCTATCCAGGTTTTTCTATAGATGATAATATCATCAAAGAAAACTAAGACAAAATGACAGAGAAAAGGACGGAAGACATGATTCATGAAGCTTTGGAATGTGGAGGGGGCATTACACAAGCCAAAGGGCATGACCAAAAACTCATAGTGGCTCTCATGAGTTCTAAAGGAAGTCTTGGGAATGTCCGCCTCTTTCATACATATCTGGTGGTAGCCAGAGAGAAGATCAAGTTTAGTAAAGAATTGGGCGCCACTCAATTCATCCAGGAGGTCATCAATGACAGGAATGAGAAATTTGTCTTTAATGGTCAGTTTGTTGAGGGCACGGAGGTCAGGACACATTCGCCAAGAACCTTCTTTCTTCAGAACCATGACTATAGGAGAAGAGTAGGGGCTCATACTAGGGCGGATAATGCCTGCATTAAGGAGTTCCTAGACCATTTTTTCAATTTCATTTTTTTGTAAAAAGGGGTGGCGATATGGACAGATATTGGAAGGAAGGCTTTCAGGTACAAGGGGAATGGAATGATCATGAACACCACAGGAAGGAGGGAGTCCTTGGGGAGTGGAAAATACCATTTGATGTTTAGAAAGGAGGGCTTGGAGGTCTTGCAGGACTGAGGGTGTCTATGCTTCTTGTATGGCATGGAGTTAGGCAATAACACTAGAATGACCTTTTTTGAGCAGCTTTTCCATGCGATGGGAACTAATGATCTCAGGTGAACCCGCGATGATGCCTTGGAATTTATATTGGTGTCCCTCTTGGTCAAATTGGATGGTTAATTCCTTAAAATCCATGAGAATGGGACCCAAATTCCTTAGCCAATCTGCACCCAACACAATGTCACAACTACCCATATCGATAACAAACATATGGAATTTTAGGTGGTAGTCACCAATTTGGAGACACACATTTTCACAGCGTCCTCCACATTTCATGGAACCACCATTGGAAATCATGATTTGGAAATTGTTGACAGCATGGATGTAGCAATGAGTTTCTTGGGAAATGCGATGATGAATAAAATTATGGGTGCTTCCACTATCAACCAGAATGATGACCTTTCGATGCTTGATGTAACCGATTAACTTGAGGGTTTGGGGAGAGGAGAAGCCAGTGAGAGAATTGTGGAAAATGACTGGTTCTACTTCAAGAGGGTCTAAGGGAGGGGTTATGTTAGTGGTTTCAGGTGACTCAGACACAAAGGGAGTTTCAACATCCTCTTCTGAAATATCCTCGGAGATGGCCATAAAAATATTTTGTTCCTTACATTTGTGGCCCGAGAAATATTTGTCATCACAGTTATAACAAAGGCCTTTGAGTTGGCGTTCAACCATTTCAGCCCTGGTCAATTTTTGGATCTTTAGTGGGGCGGAGGGAGTAGTGGTATTTACAGGTTTAGGACGAGTGATAAAAGAGGGGTTTCAGTTTTGAGAAGATACAACCTGTTGTGATTCTTTATCTCTTTTAGTAGCCTCCACACAAATCATAGGTCGATCCATGAGGACATGGGCCCAAATATCATCCTTGAGGCCATTTATAAAACAATATCGAAAAAAGACATCGGTCATGCCCTCTTTTCGAAAATCCAGGCGCTCAAAGGAAGCTATAAAGTCTTCTATTGTTCCTTATTGTTTTAACTTTGTCAAATGGCCCAAATGGTTGGTGTCAGTGTCTAAGAGTTCATAAAGGTCAACCACAAAGTGTGTCCAAGAAATATACCTTTGATGGAAAGTTTTTCTCCATTGCCACCATTGCCAACATTCTTGATCTAGATGGAGAACACCATACCAGAGTTTGGCCAAGTCATTTGTTATGCCGTATAAAGAGAAATAATGTTCCATTTGGGTTACCCAACCAGTGGGGTCCGAGCCATCAAATTTGGTCACATCCACCTGCGGATGGCATAGGTCACATTGAAAGTGATGGTGATGAAAGTTATGGGAATGAGAGGAATGTTCACCTTCAATATGGGGAGGTGATTCAGGGGAAGGGTTATCTGTAGGGATATTCAGTTTGGTGCAAAGTGATGAAAAGACAGATTCAAGCTGGGTGGTTAGTTCTTGTTTGACGTTCTCCATTGAGGACTGCATGGTTGTATTGATGGGTTCAAAATTGGCACTGAGTTGTTTCACTTCTTGTTGGGTCGCGGAGAGACTAGATTGCAAGGTATTGAAGCGAGCTTCCAATTCTTGGCTACGGGTATGGGCCATGAGGACGAGGGAACTGAAAAGGGGTGAATGGGGTCAAAAAGTTTTGCTGAAAAATGATATGTATGAAGGTGATAAGGGAGAAGAGGTGAATTCAATGGAATAGGTCTCAAATAATGGTGAAACAATTTCCAGACATTTTTTTTTTACACCTGCAGTGTTATACTCCGTCTAAAGAGTGCTACAGAGATGAAATCCCCAAATGCTTAACCAGGAAGAAAAGTGTAGTGATTTGGCAACCCGAACACATTTGTGTGAAAATATATCTTAACTGTTTTAATTTGTTTATGTTTCTATCCCCCAAGGGTTAGGTATTTAAGAGTTCTACAGACAAGGGTTTTCCTTGTTCTATTACTCTCTGATATACGTGTGGGGTCCAACAGTAGTAATTGGCCCAATATATCAGGGCACTAACTAAGGAGGATAGACCGTACCCTTAGCCATACTACTTGACTACCCAAGTACTAGAGATTATATTCTTGAGTGATGTTCTCGGTGGCACTATAGCAGTCAGGTGACCGATCGGTTTATCTAAAGAGGGCTTCAGGAAATCTAGGCCAATATGTTCATAGGTGTTGTCTGATGCGATACCACTCGAAGGGGTACCAATAGGGGTTACAAGGGTGGCCAACAGATGTGTGATTAAGAACCACTTGTATTTATTGTGTGTATGAATATGTCAACTATGGGTTTATGTGCGTAACGACAGATCTTTGTGGCTTAAAGACACCGGAATAAGTCTCTACCCTGAAAATAAATTACCCATAATTTTTTCCAAGGAAAGTGCTCTGATACCACTTGTAATATACCAGATATAAAAAGTATGTAGTACAGAAATAAAATGCTAGAAATGGCAGAATAACAGTAATATAACTAGCATAATCTCCAGAATAACACATAAATGATATAAGAACAACAACATAAATAACACTTTGATTCAGAAAGCAATGTTCACGGGCCTCTTCGAGGGGGAAACCTCCAATCGAGTAGCACTCTATTACAATAATATCCAAGCTAGGGTTCTCATACCCTCGACTCCTATTTATACTAAATATGTCTCTCAAAAGAAGCATCTAGAGGAAGATCCTTCTAGAAGTGGAAGCTTCTATTAGGTCTTCTTACATCCACCTTATTCTATTTTATTGAAAGGCCTTATTAATATTGACCTTTATTACATCTGAATATATTATTCTACCTATGTATGGGTTAGGACCCTAACACATGTTAACCTTACAACCCTGCAGAACCAGACACAAAGGAATAAATTCAAAAACAAGCACAGAATAAAGAAGTTTCACGAAGCATAGGAAATTCCGGTACTAATCCTCCAGAATAATCCAGCCTAAAAGATGAAATCTGATAATCTACAAGATTCAAATACAAAGGTAGTCACATATGCTTCCGGTCATGAATATCATATGGGTATTGGTTATGCAATGGTAAAATCAAAGGTAACATGGCATCGTTTATTTTCCTTTCCTTATAAAACTACAATAGGTATGAAATTGTATACTAGATCTTATGACCTTATTATTAAAACCATGCGCTTAAATCTTATTTTACTTCCCTCATACCGATATGCTTAACCACTAATTAACTTCCTCATCACATAAGCACTCAAAAAGACGTTGAGGAAAAATCACATCAAATGTGTGAATGTAGTTATGAACTGAAATGAGTATGCCTAGTAATGATGAGCCACAAATTTAAACTAAGAACGTACTTTACCCTTAGTAATCACGAATCTACCTCGTATCATGTTGCATGATTCAACATCAAATTCGTCGCTTGAACATACAATTGCATATCCCAAACAACAATGATGTTTTTGCTACCAAACGTCCCGTTCCCATCGTTGTACTAACGTGCATAAATGAAATGGCTTATCTGGGTGGCGAAGCCATCTAGATGAGCCTCATCTCATATCATCTTAATTTCCTTCACAACATTTTTATTAAACCCACCTTTCGAATTATCAACACCATCATTGTTTTCCCTGCCATTACCCATATTTTCTCCATTACAGAGTCTACTCCTCTCTGTGGTATCCTCTACCAAACCCTTACACTCATAGTTGACCAAACTCTTACACTACAACTTGGTTTACACTCACATTTTATAAGGATGGTTGTGAGTAGGCATGAACCGGTCTTCCAGATTTATAGGGAGACCGAGGAGTTCCAGCTGTGTAGATATAAGTATATTAGAGCAGGTTGGATTCCATTTTTAGAAAAATTCACAGGTTGTCATGAGGGGGTATCTCATGCATTTACCCAAAATTACGATGGAGAAATTGTGCACATAGGTAACCTACAACTAACAAGCAATGAAGAAAATCTAAGGGAGGCCACGTGATTACCTAGCACAGGATCCAAGTATTTCAAAGGAGTAGGAATCAATAAGAAAATGTGTCAAAGATTTATGAAAGAAGACCATCAACACCCTGATTGGAAAAAGAGGATTTCTAGAAACTATATCAAGGAGGAATATCATCCAATGCTTGTCACCCTCCAACAATTCCTCACTTGCGAAGGCAATTATGATGTAACTTTCCTATATCACCTTAGGCTTTTGTTTCACTTTGAAGGAGGTCCTGAGATTGAATTTCCATACTTTTTATGGATGAGCCTAAACAAGATGGTGAGAGGTGTCAAATCCTGATCTAAAACTGATAAGACTAGTATTTATCATCAGGGTCTTATCAAATTGCTAGTTATACATGAAATTAGGAATAAAAAGTTTAGTTGGAAAAACCTCATCACTCAACAACTTATCACAGAAAATGAACCTATAGAAGAAGCCTAGCCTAGTCCAAATAAAGATGAGGAACCTAAGAAGAAAAAGGGAAAGAAATATAAGGTAGCTCCATCATCCTCCAAAGCAGTGAGCCAAAAAGATAAAGCTACAATGCGAAAAGACCGAGAAACTCATGAATCTTCGAGCAAACAAGAAGGTCCCTCTTCCTTAGTTAACAAGGCTCTTAAAAATAAAAAATTGAAAGATAAATCTGAATTAGTAGAAGAGATTTCAGCAGTTTCACTTGAGGAGAAGTGTCATAAATCAATACCCTTGAGGAAAGAAAAAGAGTAGCTCAAAGAATAAAGGTGAACAGTCTATATAACAACCTCATGTAACCATTCCACAGACAAAAAAGAGGAAGAGGAAACTTTTTAGCACTTTTGAGAAGAAGAATCCATCACCTCCTTCTAAGAGAACCACAAGGAGCATGACAAAGAAAGGAAAAGAAGTTTTCAGTCCTCTTACACATGAAGACCCAACAGATTTTATCTCCTCTCCTCTAGACCTACCAGTCCAGGATGACATCCCTATCTAAACTGAGGAGCAAGTTACTATTACTTTGTGTGGGATGAGAGAGGAAGTGGAGGAAAGAGAACACATCCATTTGGAAACAATGGAGTCAATGAAGACCTTAACAAAAGAATAGATGAGGAAGAAGATTGAGGAGCTACAAAAGCAAAACCAGGAACTAAAACAAGAGGTGAAGGAATACCAACTACTGGATAGGTATATCAAGAAGGAAAATGAGCAACTGAAGGAAACCAGGAAGCAACTCCAATATGACCATGAAGAGACTTCTAATAGACTCAAAAAGGTACTAAGACTCTTACAATACACTAGGGTCATAAAAAGGGAGTTGAAGGAAGAAGCCTCAGTTTCCAACATCATTGATCCACAGGAGTAAAAACAATGGAGTCTCATGTTTTGTAAAATTTTGAGTATGTTTCAGTTGCATGAGGACATGCAATGATTTTGGCATGGGAGAATGTTGAGCCTCTAAATTGACATCCCCATTACCATATTATACTCCTCATTTATACCTTTTTGGCCTACCTAAGCTTGGATAAATGAAACATAACACTATCTCCAATCACTTATAAGGTCATGAGGTAAAGTATATTTGAATTCATGCATTTTGTGGTTTATTAATCTAGGAGATTAAATATTTCATGTACTAATGTTTGAATTTCCATATGTAGCCTGTGACCTTTGGACAAGTCCGACACTCCTATGTCAGCCAAGCCATCCGGTACTTATGTGCCAGATCACTCACTGTTTGAATCCGGTACCAAGAGAGCCTCCTGTTCAGATCCGGTACCTGTAGATCACTCACTGTCACGATCTGGTACCAACATCGACAGTCTGTTTTAGTCTGGTACCAACCAATTGCATGTTGTTAAGATCCGGTACTATCCACCGTGTCTCACCTATTATGATTTGGTACCAGTAGAGGAAACAAAGTATGCCAAGTTAAGTTCTAGATTGTGCCTGAGATATTTGTTGACTATTTATTAGATCATCAAAGTTTCTAGCAAGACTACGTTAAGCTTGCTTCATCCTCATGCACTCCGTGTCATGAGGATGAAGCTTAAAATATGTAACCGAATGTGTAAATTTGACAATTGTTGATCTGCTGAAGATTTCACCTCCTTGTGTTTCACGACTAAGAGTGTTTAAATAATCGTGGAAAGGATGTTGGGAGAGATAGATAGATAGCATAACATAGCATGTTAGAGCAGTGTTGCATATTGTAGAACATATCTCGAGTTTGAGTTTAATAGAAGAATTTCATTAAATTTCATGTCTTGATTATCAATGAGTGAATGTGAATTGAGTTGTTAGCATAATCTAATTTCATGTTTTGAGATCCGAGTAAGAGTGATTTCTTGATTGAAGACCAACTTACTGTAGACTCCAATCACTGACCTATTGAAGCGGCAAGGGCCCACCACCCAACAAAGGTCAACATTCTTGTAGATTAGTGTTAGCATTTGATTTCAATAGTGTAATTGTTAGATTAGTTGAAGCTTTGATTCCTCAATTTAATTCATCATCTTTGACAGTTTTAGATGTTATTAGCACAGTTCAGTTTAGGATTTTGATTATTTGATTGCTTAAGATCTTTACTTGCTCTGTTTTTTCATATCCCTATTTCTTTTTTTATGAATTTGATTTCTCTTAGTGAACATAGATGTTGGCAGCAATATTCAAACATATTTGGAAAAGAACTAGTGAAGTTCACAACAGATCATTGTGAGTCACAACATATCCAATATACTAGCTACTGAAATGCCCATGATATGCCTTGATGATTGATGTGTGATTTCCTTTTCAAAGTGTGATTTCATAGTTAGCTTTCAGGGTCAGATAGCAGAGTTGATCTGTCAAAGGAATCCATCTCATACTTACACGTGCCACAATGGAGTAGATAGCCTCTCTGTGAAGGACAACCAAAGTGTGTTTTAGATTGATAGTTTGCTTTATTTTTAGCATGCATAATCCAGATTAGTTTTATACTCGTGACATTAGAATTACCTCTCTTACTGGTGTCTTGTAACTCTGTTGATTACGAATCCTGGATTGAAAATTAATGTGTGCATTATACTAATCATATAAGAATCACAACACATGGTTTTGCATCCTTTGATGTGAAGGTGTCCCAACAAGATTTTGTGGAGTATATGAAGTTGTTTCTTGAAGAGGGATGGTAGGAATAACCATCAGGGTACTTTGTAAATGACTAGGTAACATGACTCCTATTTCACTTTTAACTTGTCTGGAAGTGGTAGAGAGATTGATTGTTTGATTGACATGATGGTCAATAGGCCCTGATGGTCGTGCATCTGCACGGGTACTGGTAGATTCATGTGGAGGGTCAAAGAGTGGTCGGTTGAAATTAATTTTTTCATAAAGATATCAACCTGATGGAGTTCTCCATATGGAACTAACATGAGTTTTGTGTGAATATACCATTTCAATGGAGCAGACAAGGGTAGTGTATTCTTCATTGAAAGATGGTTGTATTAGTTCCATATCTAGTTGATTATATGGCCTTGATGGCAGGCTAGGGCGATATTCTACTATAATTTTACCTTAGGTGTCCACTCAGACAAGGAGTGGATCGTGAGAAATTTCCAAAGCCAGATTTGTAGGAAGGGTAGAACCTTCCTGAATCGTAACTAAAGCTCTCTTCGGATTTGATACCAAATGAGTAGCAACACTCCTAACGTCTGAATGGTTTTTGACCTCTTCACGATAAGTATCTTCCGGTGAGTTAGTAAGTAAGGGTTCATATCCTTCTAAAGGAAACCCTTGCATCCTACATGATCTATGAAGACCTTTATCGACCATATTACAAATTTTTAAGGATAACTAAATTAAACAAATAACACTCGCTAAAAAATCTAGAAAACCAACAAGCAAAACAATGTCTTCTCTCAATGAACGTACTAGTTGGTGATGAAATCCAATATCCTGTGATCAAATTGAGAAGGGGCTAGGATATGAGCGGGTGGACCAATTACATCGGCGGTCTGCTTAACACACTTAGACCTTGGTGCAAGTTCCCTCACGGTTTTACCCGTGGGTTACCCTCCAAGGAGCCCGAGTGAGTTTGACCAACATCTCATTCATATTATGGGCCACATATCATCCACCATTCATTTCATTACACCATCCACTTCATCATTCCCCCCACTAATTTCATCCCTGCATGAAATGATGTTAGGTAACCTAGGTTAAACTAACAAAAATAACTAGTTTAATAAGTCATTATATAACCTAAGATTATTAATAGTAAATATTAATTCATTAGGTTAATACTGTTAATAATTAGTAATTAGATTAAGTGTAATTGGATTATTAATTAAATTAGAGTAATAAATAATAGTTTTAATAATAAATTAAAATAATTAATAAATAATTATTTCTGTTCTAAGAATTTTACGACCATTGTTTTGATCAGAAAGTTCTTTCAGATTCATCGCATAGGTTTTTGATATTCAAAAACCTATGCGATGAATCCAAAAGAACTTTCTGATCAAATATTTTTTTTTAATAAATAATTAATTAATTTAGAATAATGTTAATAATAAAATTAAAAATTAATAAAAAAATATTAATTTTTTTTAATAAACATTAGTTTAAACACAACATTATAAAAAAAACAAAACATTAAAAATAATTATTATTAAAACAAATAAAAAAATTAAAATGAAATCAAATAAAAAAATAACAATAAAATAAAACAAAAATTAAAAATTAAAACGTAAAACAAAATTAATTAAATTAAAAAAACAAATGAATAAAACAATTAAAAAACAATACATTACAAATAAAACAGAAAAGACAAAACATGTAAAAACAAAACAAATAATAAAACAATACATATAAAACAAAGCCAAATAAATAAAAATAAAACAAAAAACTATATCCTAAGTTTTTTAATCCCCCTTTCGTATTTCATACGATCATATCCACTTACATCCCATCCCAGCCACCAAACACATCGACAACCCATATTATTTCATACCCCCCCTTGTGATCTGAACGTTAATTGAGGGGGTTTGAGAAGTGGTTTTACTCCTACCACTTGTCACTCTCCTTTCATCTCTCCTATCATTTTGGAACCCCCCTCCTATACCACTTACCATCACACCCCCCTTCAAAAACCACCTTCTCCCCTTCAAAAACCACCTTCCCCCCAATTTAAAAACCATTTTCCCCTTTTCGACCAGTCATTTTCCAAGGTGATTTCCGGGCAAACCAGAAGGAATTTTGAGAAATTGAAAGAGGTTTTTTCTCAAAACGGGACAAATAACAATAACCTCTCCCAGATTTCGCATATCTATTATATATTAGGAGAATAGAGATCATATTTGAGCCTTATTTTTCAGGATTCAGGATTTTCTTGTTTGAGACATCTTTTTCAAACCCAAATACTGGACAACTGGAGATGAATTGCAAAAAACCAAGAGAGGTGTTTTCTTAGAACAAGATGATATAGAAAAACCTCCCCCATATTTTACACAAATATCTCAGAGTTGGATAATAAAATACTTCCTTGGACCCTATTTTTCAGAATTTCGGGACGCGAATAATTCAAAAGGGACAGATGGCAAAGATGAGAGGACAATAAACAAATTTTGTGGAGGTAGTTTCAACCTCATTCCAAGATGTCAGTGACATGAAGAAAATTTGTAGCTGAAGATCAATAGTCAATCATCAACAACCTCTATCAAATTAGCAACCAAAAACCTCCGCAGATATGAAAATCCCTTTATTTTTGTGATTAGAGATACAATTAGATTAGATATATCCTGCTCATTTATAAGAGGAGATTTGTAAATAAATTTATAAATACTTCTCATTTCGAAGTATTAGAGGTGCGAATTTCTTCCAAAGATGGCTATTTGGAATGTATCATTTTCCTGAACGTTTTTTTGTGAATTAATACAGAGCCCAGTACTCTCATCAAGCAAAGATTCATCATGGTGATGTTCTAAGCATGTCTTTCTCTGTAATCCACATTTCCATTAATGTTTGTTTCTTCTAGTATTTTACTGAGAGTATATGTTTGGAATTCATCTTTGATTCTCCATTCATGCAGTAAATACTTATTATGTTTACAGGATTGTTGGTTCAAAATTCATCTGTATTCGGTGCTCTGTCCAGGGTGATCTATATATTCTTTGTTTTCCTTCTAAAATCACATTAAGAGTTCTTAATTGATCTCACTGTGATGGACTGTATTGTTCTCTTTTCTACTGACATCTAAACATTATTTGCTGAAAAATAGTGCCTACTTTGCCTTTGTTTTCAGAGAGTACCCATCTATTATTAACTCACTATCATTAATATTCAACACTTGACTCCATTTCCCAATGGTATTTTCTCTCATGCCTGTCCTACCATCCTTTTCAAAACCAAACAAAACCAATCTTATACCAGAATCTGACCTCTGTGAGCTAATTGCCAAATATTTGAGTATTTTTTAGTTGTGAGAGAGCCCTCTCTGGTTGTATAGGTTAGAACACAATCTAAAGATGGTTGAAATAATTACCTCTGTCCATTTCTTTCTCAGCCTTAGAAATTACAAAGTGCTAACATTTTGGCGACCATACTGGGGATCTTTCTTAGAAAAGTGTATCAAGTTCCAGATCCGATCACTGATGGTGAACAATGATCAGACACAAGAAGGCTGAATTATTCACTTGGCGACTCCATGTTCAAAGTATCTAGAGGTTCAAAGTTTTCAAGGCGACTCCACTTTCAAAGAATCCATATTTTAGAGCATTCATGGAAACTCCAATACATGTTGATCATATTTCTTGAAAAACAAGATGAATGGGTATGTGGAAAATACTCTATCTTGTGAAGTTTCAAAAGAATCCAGGGAAAGTTAACAAAGTTTCCAATTGATGAAAAATTTTCAACAGTCGTGTTTCATTGTTTGAAATCAAGAAAATTTTCTCCTAATGGTAAAATTTGTTTTCTTGAGTTAGTTGTTGAAAGATTTGAGAAGGATATTGAACTTTTGGATTCTCAGATTCGGTCATATAATTTCCAAGATCCTAAACAATTCTTGAAAAATCTTTATCCTCCAAAACAAGAAGAAATTGTAATACGTTTTGATTTACAAATTGATGAGGATTATGCTTTCAAGTACAAGACTCAAACTGTAGAGTTAGAATCATGGTTTAACCTTGAGGATACAACCGATGATGAAATCATCCATGATCATCTAGTCATTAAAGGCTTGGAAGAAAAAGTAATTAATCATTCATTCATTGATCTTGTAGCAGACTACATGGATGATTTTTTCAGCTTAAATGATCAATCATGTTTTCAACAATTTCCATTACACTTTAAAGATTTGATTTTGTGGACAAAAGGTCAAGTTGTCCTTTTGATTGTGCTAAAAAATAGTCAAGCAATGCACTTGTTTCAACAACTACTTGACTGGCTTCATTGGAAATTTTTTATTATTTGATTCAGTATGATTTTCAACAGTGTAGGGTAGGTAGCAGTGTGCAAATAAGCTCAGCTCTTTGCGCATTCCTTTCAACAATTTTTTTAGTATCAGTTTCAGACTGTAGTACAGTTTCTAGTTTAGTGTGCATTTCAAACTTCTGTTTTCAGTTTTATATGGTTTCAGTTGAAGGATCAGGACATGTACAGGTGGAAAAATAAATTTTTGGGATTATCCCAATGGATAAGGCAATGGTCTGCATATTCAGAGATCTATGGTTCTTGACATCTCTTAAAAGAGATACCATCCCCCATTGGAGCCTATGTTAGGGTCCTATAAATTATAGGAAATCTGATTATTCAGTTTCTATCTGTTGTTTTTCTCATGACGAAAGCTCCTGGCTTGCCTGGTTTCCTCAGATAATTTTGCCTCTCCCACCATCCATTTTACCCAATCCTTCATTCACTTCTGCTCCACTCACTCCCCTATCCATTCATCTTATGGGCCACATCTCATCCACCATTCATTTCATTACACCATCCACTTCATCATTCCCCCTGCTAATTTCATCCTAACATGAAATGATGTTAGGTAACCTGGGTTAAACTAACAAAAATAACTAGTTTAATAAGTCATTAGATAACCTATGATTATTAATAATAAAGATTAATTCATTAGGTTAATAATGTTAATAATTAGTAATTAAATTAAGTGTAATTGGGTTAGTAATTAAATTAGGGTAATAAGTAATAATTTTAATCATAAATTAAAATAATTAATAAATAATTATTTTTAATAAATAAATAATTAATTTTGAATAATGTTAATAATAAAATTAAAAATTACAAAAATAAAAAATTAAATAAACATTAGTTTAAACAAAGCATTATAAATAAAACAAAAAAAACAAAACATTAAAAATAATTATTATTCAAACAAAACATTATTAAAAAAAATAAAAAAATTAAAATGAAATCAAATAAAAACAAAATAATAATAAAATAAAACAACAAATACAAATTAAAATGTAAAACAAAATAAATAAAATTAAAAAAAAAAATGAATAAAAGAATTAAAGAACAATTGAAACCAATAAAAATGAAACATTATAAGTAAAACAGAAAATACAAAACACTTAAAAACAAAACAAATAATAAAAAATACATATAAAATAAAACTAAATAGTTAAAAAAAAAAAAAAAACTATATCCTAAGTTTTTTAATC
>JZKD02S1672699.1:511524-541017 GCA_000966675.3 Picea glauca
ACTCATTCTCTCCAGGTTACACTTTGTTTAGTGTCATAAGAATGGCCCAGGGTGGGAAATGGTCCAGGTTCAGAAATCAGAAACAATCCTTCTTCCTTGGTTGAGAAGAATGGGGTAGATAGCCCATTATTGATATTCTATATTGAGGGCATACATTCTTTCAAACCTCATAGATGTGAGTGAAAGATTCTCCCAGATGATTATTATTGATGTTCTATACTAAGGGCATACACTCTTTCATATCTCACAGGCGTGAGTGAAAGATTGGCCCAGATGATTCAATTTTTATCATAACATTGTTTCTATGCAGATGAAGACTACTATGGTGGTAGACATTCTTTCAGATCTCACAGACGTGAGTGAAATATTGGCCTAGATGATACAGTTTTTATCATAACATTGTTTCTATGCAGGATGCTCTCAGATGTTTGTTATGAAGACTATATGACAGTAGATGAGGACTACTGTGGTGAATATGTTTCACCTTACGTTGTTGATCAAGTACTTGTGTGTTACTTGATGTGATAGTTAACCATTGGACTTTAGTTATGTACTACTATGAATAGAAACAGGTGTGTTCTATCCTCGTTCTAATTGCCTTGAAGACTATCAACAATTTATTGGAGATAATGATCATTCAGATGAATGACAAACATAGATTTTCCAGATGGAAAATAGTTCAGAGCTTTTAATCCTCTTGTATCACTCTATGATGAGAGTGACTTATCCAGCATCATATCTAACTACTTAGATGAAGTATGGTTTCTAGAGATGATGTAGTTGATGATGATGGTGATGCTCATGATCTACTCATGAAATAGTCTGGATGACTATATTGATGCTACCGGGTAAATGGTATATTTTGTTCTCAAGTCCATTACCTATAAATACCTCTCTAGCTAGGAGGGAGTGTTAATATTATGGTAGTTGTGGGAGGTATTTACCCCCACGTGTGAACCTAACAAGAATAGAATACTCCGAGAAGCAGGAGAAACCCTAATGAGTTGGATAATAACCCTAGATGCCTTGTCGGCTCAAGAAGATAATTTATATTAGGCTATTAGCCTCCAAGAGAAGAAGTCGGCCAGAAATAATAATAATATACTGAACAAACACATACCCAGAAGGAGAAGTTGGCCCCAACAAACTGGCAGGATTACTATAAATATAGGGTGCCAGTTCTCATTTGTAGCATCTCAGCACTTGCAGACAGAGCCAGTTCTGCGCAGCATTTTCCCAGTTGGTGCGTACTGCAGTTGCAGTCTAGTGCATAGGCTTGGAGGAGGGTTGCAAGTGCAGCTGCAATAGCATCTAGTTTCCGTATTGGCTTGGATATCTCTTGGCTAGGGTTTGGGACTAGTTGATCAGTCTTTTGTGTTGCGTTATCCTTGGGGAGAGATGTGCTACCCTTTGTTTGGCTATCTAGCCTAGGGTTTTCTTCCAGAGGAATTTCTCAGTCAAGGTTAAGGTGCTCGGAGGGAGGCTTCGGCATATGGTTGGGTGATGAGGGTATCGTCAATGGTAAAACGAGCACACCATCTTCTATATTCTAACACTTCATTCTTATGTTCAGATCTATATATGTTTATATGGCTGCCATGTTTTCATTTATAATTCTTCCTCTTTCAACAGTTTTCTAAATGGTAAAATAAATCATGCAAAATAACTCAACCATTGTTGTTTACAAGATCTTTTCAGATCAGTGCAAGATATTTTTTCCTCAAGAGAAACAAGTTCCAGACCCAATTCTTTGTACCCTGACCTCATTGGGGACATGTATTAAGACGACAAAGAGAAGACCACTATGATACCACTGATCCATATTTTATGAGAATAACAAAATGAATATAGATTATTAAAATATTCTTAACACAGAATAATAGAGATACAGTAAAACTAGTTTCTATTCAATAAGGAAATAAGTTGAAACTGTAAAATGTAGCAGAAAACAAGCTTGTTGGAATGGTGGCGACTTATCTCTGAGAAGAGATGTGACGGTTGTTCTCATTCAAAAGAAGATGATTACAATGAGGCTCTAAATCCCTTTTTACAATAAACAGGAATTCCAAAATCCCTAGACATCCAAAAATCTAACCCTAGGGGATGAAGCGCCAAAAGTCATGTGGGCCCTGTTTGGGTAAGTTAGTACATCAACTTCCCGGGGTCATAACTTTTGCATACGATCTCTATTTTAGGCGAAGCCCATTGGAAAGGTATCGTCGTGGAGATTCATTTTGGGGGCTCGATCAAAGATTTTGGGTATCATTGAGAATCTCTATCCCGAAAAAACTTCATTTAGGCCCTCGAAATGACCCCGAAAGTTAAAAACTGCTAAAAATAGCAAATTGTCAAAAAATAGTTTTTAGCGAGTTGGAAAAGGTGTGTGGCCATTGATATCCACCTAGATCATAAATAGAATATGAATTTCATTTTATTACTGTGTTATGTTCCATATCTCTATGTATTTCCTTGTTATATATATATATATATATTATATTTGTTCCTTCATATTAGTCTCAAAATAATCTGGACCAGTGGTATCAAAGTAGTATGCTCCTTGTCATTCTTAGTGCATTTCCTCAAAGAGGTTAGGGTATAGAGAGTTGGGTTTCGATCTGATTTCTCTTGAATAAATTCGCTCCCTCATGCCCAAGAAACCTCCAATGGTAGAATAAAAGAGGGACGATAGGGCATGAGATCATTTCAAGCTGTTGCTCGAGGAAACCCTCATGCAACAAAGGAACAATATGGTGGATAAATTCATTGATATCCTTTGGTGGGTGTCAACAAAAACAGAAGCACCTTCAACCAAAAGTCACTTTGGAGGAGTGACACCCTTTAAGGTACAATTTAACTTTGATATTCATTTATTTGAAGGCTAGATAGATGCCAATGCCTTGGGAAAAAATGGTTAAGTATGTTAGAGGGATATTTCTCTATCCAAAAATTTTCCAACTGTGAAAAAATCACCTTCGTTCTCCTTAAGGCCCTTCCCCATGTATGACACTGGTGGGAGACTTACTGTGAGAAACATGTCAAGGAAGAGTTTGCAAGTTTTGGGCCAAGACCCACTTGGGAATATTTTGTTCATTCCCTCAAGGAACAATATTATCCTATTGGAAATTATGATGAACAGTACATGAGACGGACCACATTGCGTCAAGAGAGAGGAAAAAAGGTGTCAAATTTCACAAATACCTTCCATATCTTGCACACCAATATGGGTATCAAAGACTCTAAGCGACATCTGGTCCTAAAATACCATGGGGCTCTACACAGGTACACCAAACCAAAATGGAGTTTCTAGAAATATCATCATTGGGAGCCTCTTATCAGTATGTTGTCAAAATCGAGAAAAACAGTTAAGAAACAAAATAAGTGGTAGTTCGAATATGAAAATCCACAATAACCAAAGTATGGTAAGGGTGTCCCTAAATCCCAGGACAAAGGACATATAAATTATGGGAAGCCCCAGGATAACCATCCCAAGCCACTGAATTCGAAGAAGGACCCTGGAAAGTTGTGCGAGATCCACAAAATCCCCTGGCACAATACTAATGATTGTCACTCCAAGAAGTCATTGCTGGCTAAGATGAAATACCCAAGGTCAAATGTTGACTTAGACTCTGATTCAAAACCAATAAATGGAAAGTGGATCATTGAAGAAAAACCAAGTGTCACCACTGCTATCACAAAATTCTAGCAAAAGGAACCATAGGAGCCTGAAGAAGGGGAGAACCTCTTCCAGTCATAGATGTGGGTGAAGGGGACCCCACTCCATTTCATTATTGATAGTGGTAGCCAGAAGAACCTTATCTCAATAGAGGTTGTAAAGAGGTTGAACCTGGCAACAACGTTGCATCCTAATCCATACACCATCGTTTGGCTCAGCCAGGGGCGTGACATCCACGTCATCCAACAATGTCACCTGAACTACAACATAAAACCCTTCAAATATGAGTTATTGTGTGATGTTTCCCCTCTTTAATTTTTTGACTTTTTGTTAGGAAAACCATATATGTGGAAGTGTCATGTTATTTATTAATATAGGACTCATAGTGTCAATATTACTTTGGGAGATCAAATCTACAGGGTACCAAAGGTTGCGGTCTCTTTGATATCCAAGAAGCAGTGCAGAAAGGTGGTCTCTCAAACCAAGAGGTTTTTCCTCTTTATGGTTCGATCGAAAGGTGAATGGAAGGTCACTGCAGATGATGGATGATATATTACGACCATTCACAAACTCCTTTGTGGTTGTATATTTGGATGACATTCTCATATTCAAAAAAACATGTGAGGAACATTTGGAGCATATTCGATAGGTCTTGGGAACCTTGTGAAAATACAAGTTATATTCCAATTTGGAGACAAGTTCCTTCGACATGCAAAGAACCCAATATTTGGGATACATTGTGGATGAGTGGGTTGTACATGTGGATCCAACCAAGACCCAATTCATCCACGATTGGTCGGCCCCGAGGAAAATAACTGAGATATGTATCTTCTTAGGGTTTCTCTCATATTTATTGGGCCCTAAGCCATGTGACCAAGGGTGGATAAAAGGAAAATGTTATGTGGTCTATGCCCCAATAGAAATAATTCAAGGATTTTAAATCTCGCCTCTGCTCAACACCAATCCTTATTCTTCCAAACCTGCAACAACCATTCAAGATTTAGACATATGCTTCAATTTATGCTATCCAAGGAGTCCTCACTCAACATGGGAATCTAATATCCCATCAAAAGTAAACTCTATCTAATACCATTCACAGATACCCCACATATGAAAAATATATGTACTCTATTTTTCATGCATTTTGATGATGGACACATTACATTCTAGGGAAGGAAGTGATCATCCAAATTGATCATAGGCCTCTACAATTCATGCAAACACAAGGAAATGTACATAATGACCACCATCAGAAGTGGTCCATGTACATGCAACAATTCCACTTGAATATCAAGTACAATAAGGGTAGTACCAACCATGTCGCATATTTCCTCAGTTGACCCCTGGTAGCAACACTAGCCACAATTCTCAACTTCTATGGACATGGGACATCCAAATGGTCACAATTATACAATAATGACTTTGACTTTGCTACTTCATATAAGACATTGAGCACAGGAAAAATAGTTCCAGACTTTCATCTCTAATATGGATTTCTATTCCATCTAAGACATCTTTGTGTTCCTTCAAGAAAGCATGAAAATATGATCTAAGAAGCTCATTACACCCAGGAAACAAACATTTTGGTGTAGAGAAAACATTGGAAGTACTGCAAAATCATTTTTATTGGTCGAAGCTTCAACAAGATGTTCACAAGTACATCATATCCTACACTTATTGTTCGATTTCCAATCCCTCCATCAAGAAACAGGGGATATACACCCCTCTGCATACTTTGAATAGGCCTTGGGAGTCCATCTTCGTGGACTAAATGTCTGGTATACCTTCAACCAAGCATGGGAATGATGATGTCTTCATTGTCATTGATCGATTCTCTAAGATGTCAATTTCGACACCCTACAAGAAGAGAATCAAAACTGAGGCCACCGCCAAGCTCTTATTCACACATGTTTAGGTTCAATTTGGGCTCCCAAAAAATATTATCTTTCATCATGATTGTAGGTTCCCAATCACTCTTTGGTTCATCCTATGGTGGATGATGGACGCCAAGATGAAAAAATCGACTTCCTTCCACCCACAGACTAATGGAAAAAAAATGGTAGTCAACAAGATGATTGTTCATATCCTAAGGATTTATAATTCCAAACATCCATGCACATAGGATCAAAGCCTTCCTTATGTTCAACATAGCTACAACATATCCCTCCATATCTCTATTGGCCACAACCCTTTTTAGGTGTGCTTAAGGATCTAACCATTGGTCCCCATTGGCATAGCTCTGCCCATTACAACTGCACGGGAAGAGTCCTCCCGTGATCATACTAAGGTTGACCAGGTAGACAAATTTTTTGAGTGCATCAAGAACATCCAACAACAAGTTCATGATATCATGTAGAAATCTAATGAAAAGTACATGCAACGCTATGATCATCATCGGGTACCACACAAATTTTAGGTGGGATATAAGGTTTGGTTGCATTTGTAAAAAGAGTGCCTCATAGGACCCCATCAGAAGTTATGTCCACTCATATATGGGCCTTACACCATCACCAAATCTATGGTGATAATTCTTTTGAATTAAGTATTACTCCTTTCCTTGGATTGTTGTTACAGGTGAATCCTCCTACGAAGAAGCAGATTCCCTCTTGGTCCTTAGAATCCTAAGGCTAAGACAGAAAATTACTTAACATGGACACTGACATTCCTTTAGATCTAATCAAGATAATATACGATGAAAGAGAATAAATATACGTACCTTGTTAATGACGTTTGTCCTTTTGAAATCCAAGTTGAGCTTCGATCTTGACCTCCCTGATAGGTCCTATAGAACAAATGAGGATACAATGGACTTTATATTCCACTGATATTAGCTCAAACATAGATCTATATACTAAAGACAAAGTCATGTGGGACCAAACATAAGTTTGAAATAAACAAGCCAAACATTGATATATTAATAAGAACAAGTAAAAGCACTTACAATCCTTTGATGAAGGTGCAACAACTTCTTCTAGTTCTCCTTGTCCAACCCCTTTTCTCAAGTATTCTACACTGATTGATTTGATGGAATCTTACTTATGGGATCGGACATTTGGTTTAATTCTCAATCTCCATCCCTTGTCATGGCCTTCCTAATGAGATCACAAGTTAGGTGCTTCTCTTTTTTTCTATTTCACCATGAGGAGGCCTCCTTATATAACCTTGGAGAGGCCCAACCACTTGAGAGATATTTGGGATAAGTTGAGGATTCCACTCCTTCAGTTGAGTATCTTCCCTAATATCATGCCTTGACCCAAGATTTGAACCCAACTACCTTCAGATATTGAGGGGATTGTCCCCTGATTTCCTCAAAAAAATCAAATTTCACCCAAAAAAGGGCAATGCTCCCTCAAAAGGGGCACAGAGTGTTGGAATGATCCTCTATAAGGGAGTATAGAGTGCCAGTTCTCCCTGTCAGTAGGTAGGGGAGCGCTCCCTCCCAAAATGGATGTTTTAGTGGCTTTTTCAGTGGCACAAGGTTTGTACTCTTCTGTCAATTGATTTTCCTTCTTCAAAACTAGTCTTTGAGGTGTCTTAGTGTCCTTATGATGTTGTTAGAGAGACGACATAGGCAATATGATAGTATGATGTTTGTGACACTTACGACTCTTGTGGTCAATATGTGACACTTGCCGACAAGATGCGACACTTACAACACTTGTAATGACGACACTTGTGACACTATTGAAGTGAGTAATTTTGATGTGTTACATATTTCTCCCCATAGTGCGAAGTCATAAGACAATGATAACTAAAGTACTTTGTAGAATTTTTCGAGCAAGGGTATGGATGTAGAGAGAATAGAAAAATATGCACACAACCATCAAAAAAATATTATGACATGTTTCAAACCCAAGGCAGGCGTACCTATGCTTGAGTGATAAAGACTTTTTCAGGTATGGCCACCATAGAATACACTACGGATCCATAATGATATTGATAAAAGGTATAGCCACCGAAGATACAATGTGGATATATACACCTATGACCTGAACTAACCATAGCCACAAATAATCCACGGTGGATCTATGAGATGACAAGACATAGCCACAACCAATACAAAGTGGATCTATTGAATAGTGTATGTGTCATAGTTCAGGAGAAACTCTGTCGCAACCTAGGAAAAGTATGTATAGGAGTGATGAATCAACCTAGGGTATTCTTACCGATCCCGATGTAGTACGAATCTAACCATGTGAATATATGTCCTGGCATTGAACATGGTAGAAACCACTTGATTACCGGTCAATGAGGTAAACCGTTAAAAAGCGCAAGGGATATCACCATTGATGTCAATGATTCCCAAGGTACTCTAGTACATTCCAAAAAATGTGAATGGATGAGCTGAAGTCAAAAATCGATGGAATCATCCGATCAGAGGTCAATTATGTAAACCTACTGTCGGACGTGAGGAGGCCTGCTATTAAGGCATATAGGTCCCAAAGTACTAACTAGTTTCTAAGTCTAGCTCCTGGATAATGTATTGAAGTCGACATGAACAGACTTGTCGAAGGAGGGCCTTGATGTATCCCCCATCAATGAAATTAAACAAACACAGAGATGTAATTGGTGGATCAAATGAACATGGACTAACATGGGTATTGAAACAGGATATTTGTGATGGGTGACTCTTGAGGCAGATAGTTCCCTTGAACACTGAGGCATGACAATAGAAACTTTACATGGACTAAAACTTGATAATGCAATGGATACTGTGACTTATGTCGGGTGACCCAAAGGAGTAAGGAAACTCAAAGGATTGGTTTAGTGCAAAGTTTCAGTGGATTGAAATGCATGCAAAGATAAAATGTCATGTTCAACGACAACTATAAGGGTTACTGGTAATGTTCTAAAAAACTACTTGGCTTGCTTCCTTCAATTTTTCCCCCATCCAGATAGACGAGTACCTCTTTTTAATTTAACGAGCTCGAGGAGGGTAACACATGCTCAATATAACTCACCTTCGGTAAGTCCCTCTTCATTTTTTTAACGAACTGGAAGAAGTAAGGGTTCAGTCCCATATGGGCCCTTTAATGTATGATTTTTTAGTCTAGAGAAGGTAAACTCGGTGGTTTTTCATATTTAAAGAGTTTGAAAATAACTTAAAGACGACTCCAATGTGGTCCTTTTTCATAATATTAGTCTCACGAGGATGAAAAAGAGATAAATTATCACTCGAACGATGCCCTTTCAAACCTTTTAATGAGTGGGAAAGGAAGCAAGATCACTCGACAATCTTTTCATGTTTAGAGAGTATGAAAAGAGCTTAAAGACAACTCCAAGGGGTTCCTTTTTTGTATATCCATGTGAGCCCGAAAAAGAGATAAAAGTTTGCTTGGTTGCATTCTCATGTATTTACGAGCATGAGAAAGAACAAAGACTAAGCTCGGTATGCCCCCAACTTGAGAGCTAGTGGCTTAGCTCCAGAATGATCATCAAAGGCTAGAGACATGCCCCCCAAACTTCAATTCCATCACCAACTTTAAGGTTGTCACCAATTTCTCTACTGGATGGAGAAAAAGGATAAGGGTGGATGAAATAAAGGTTCAAAATACAAGACCTAACGAAGGAATCGACTCAACAAGGGAGGTGATTGTTTCATTTTTTAATAAGCTTGACACAAGAAAATAACTATGCTCAGGGCTCCAGGTTCAATCCCCATATTTCTATTTCGTTTTTTAACGAGATTGCTACAGAGAGGAAAACTATGGTCAAAGCTTACGTTTCATTTTTTAACGATCTTGCTACAGAGAAGAGAAACTGTTCTCGTGACCTCAGTTTCATTTTTTAATGAGATTTCTACACATAAGAGAAACTATGCTTGTGACTTCTTATTGATCATGTCTTCCAAGAGGATAACGCTCTAGAAGGACACCATGTCAAGGGACAAAAATCGATCATGGCTTCCAAGAGATCTTCACTAGATGGAAGAAGAATTCTCTGGAAGGAACACATGTCAAGGTTCTTGTCAAGGGTAAGGAGATCAGGCTCCAAAATCCCTACCGAAGAGATCACCATGTCAACTACCGTATCCAAATCATCGGAAGTTGAAGTCATGGGAGACAACATAAAATCAACATCAGGAGGGAATATAGAGTGTATATCTTTTCGAATTTCTTCATGAGGGGGAAGAAAAGAGGATCAATGGTGGTTATCATCCTGAGGTATCTCGTCAATGCTCAACATTTCCCTAATAGATTCATCAGAGGGAGAAATTGGGGAAATGTAGTCGATTGTAGATGACAAGGAAGTTAACCATGATGGCATCGAGTAACTGTCAGGTTCCAAGAGATGTTGGTCATCCAAGGAGGGAGAGGCAAATTGAATAGCAACGTATGATGTTTCGGCTGGACTAAGTGGCATGGTGTCACCTATTGCATCAAATTTCAAGGGACTAGGTACAATCCAAGGGTCAGATGATTCCAAAGATTGATAAGCGATGGTCGAAATCATATCGATGAGGGAAATATGATGCGTAGTCGATGGAAGTGGTGTAGGGAAGGTACCCATAAGGATAGAATCCTTCAGCAATCCAACACCAATGCTTTCATACATGATCTTTTGATCTCCCAAGAATGGAATATTATTGGTAGTGGGAGCACGAGCATCGGGTGTACAGAAATCTAACTAATCAACAGTGACAATTTTTCCTTGATGTGGGAATTGTACACATCAAAACATCGACGAGGAAATGATAGTCATAGCATAAAACCAAATTCTTCCAAGTAATAAGTTGTAATCGAGGGGAGCATCGACCACCTCGACATCAACAATGACAATTTTTCCACCGAACCGGATGGCCAGGGATTGTAAAATCCCATGGGGATGAAAACCTCGCCCATCAAATGTGCGTAACATTGTTGGGGATTTTTTAAGTGCAGGTGATTTTAAACTTTTCCAACATGCTAAAGACATGACACAAGTAGAGGTTCCCTCATCCAAGATGGTTCGGTGAATTTGTTGATTGTGAACAACAACATCAATTTGGAAAACAGGTTGGTGGGAGAGTTGAGATGTATAATTGTCTAGGTTAAACATGATATGGTTGGATGACTCAGGAGCAACAGTGCCAATAGCAACCAAGAGTGTTCTACGTTGATTGGGGTAGTCCTGTAGAACTTCTAACGCAAACATAGCACATGGTGCTTGAGCCATATCTTCAACAATGTTGTAGTGTTGGGTGGCACGTGAGCTAGGATTAAAGGTAGAATTTTGGATAGTGATCTTAGGAGGGTGTAAGATAGATTTGAATGCAAGTTTCTCGATTTGGAGTGGTCTAGACAGAGGACTGATGGATGGAGGACTAATGGAGGATGGTGATGGATTCTGTGAAGAACCGTTAGTGATCTTCACTTGGTCCGGTTTAACTAGCATGTTGTATGTCATTGAGTAGGTGGTCAAATTAATCCCATTAAACATATAAATATGGGCACTTGTCAAGGCCTCATCATGAGGATGGCTAGAACTGCCCTCAGGAGAGGGGGTTTGAGCAACCATGGATTGTTGCTGTGGAAAATGATGAGTAAGCACAATGGGTTGTGAATTTCCCTAGATAAGTTTGGCGACTTCATCGTGATGTGGACAGTCGCGAGTGTAGTGATCATCACCACAAATGATACACGAGAATTTCAGTTTCCACTGTGATTGATTTTCGGTAGTAGGTGTTTGAGCTTGATCTTTTAGTTGTTCGTTGTTATTGGTATTTTCTGATTTTTTTTTGCCTTATTCTTACCTCCGGATTGTTGTGAAGGGGTAGATTGAACTGCATTCACCTCAGATATCTGATTTTGGGGGGAGGTAGAGGAGAGTGTGGTCGACTAGGAAGTAGATTGAGTTTTGACGAAACCGATAACACCGTCTGCATGAGATGAGGTGCTAAACTGTAGCTACAGGGCTCTGAGACTTCCTATCCAGCCTGTTGTTGAAGCCTGGAAAGGAAGTGGGGTAGCCAAAGGAATGTTGAGTAGAGAAGAGGAACACTTCCAAGGGTGGGACAGGCATGTGGGGAATGAGGGATTGTAGGATGTTAGTTTGAGTAGGAACCATTGACAAAGTCTTTCCTGTTGTCTATGAGCCATTAGCCTGGTTAGGAATCCCTTTACCCGGGTGGAGTTTAGTCCCATCTCGAGGGTGACTCACTAGTGAGAGTGATGAGTAGTGTGGTCTAAGGCTGGGAGGTTCGTGGAAGGTCTGCATGTAGTTGGTGACATTGTTACCAAGACAAGTGTCAATTGTGTGATAAATTTCCATGCTACATTGTCATTTACGTGTTTATTATATGGGTTTATCCTATGTGTGTTTATACCTATCTTTATATTTATGGGTATTTCCTATATATGTTTCATGTACATGTTTATTGTTATTTCAGTGTGAATCTGTGCATTTAAATATGTATTTGTATGTTTATGTTTTATATATCTATTTCCGCAAGAGTTTTGTGTGTATATATTTTAATTGCATGCAGTTTGAAACATTTATGTGGCATAACTCAGTTGGTTTCTGGGTATGTTACAGTATGTTCCACATAGAGAACAAAAGTGTTCTCTAGCATAACGTGGCCCGACATGGATGGTCGGGGACTTTACAGAATGTGTGGTAGTTTTGGGACTTATTAATGGTACTCAATCCCTAAAATTGTAATATACTATAAGGCCCTTAGTTTCCTCCCTTTACCATGGTCAAGAACATAATAGAAATCCCTTATGCACAAAACCTCCTAATGACACATGTATTCCACTTGAAGGCCAAACTTGTGGTTTTAAGAAAGGTTCATAAACTACGAGCCTTAGAAGATTAATTTTTGGCTTACAACCATTATTTTCATCCATTGACCATATCACAATCATGAAACCCATCCACAACATATCCCTAGAATGAAAAACCTCCAAATTAAACTAATATCCCAATTAGATGTGTGTTACACCTCAAAATTACTCACTTTGATAGTGTCACAAGTGTCATCATTACGAGTGTTGTAAGTGTCGCATCTTGTCTGCAAGTGTCGCATCTTGACTATAAGTGTTGCAAGTGTCAAAAACAATATGCTTCCATATTTCCTATGTCGTTCCCATAAATAAATCATGAAGACACTTAATACACCTCAAAGGATGGTTTGCAAGAAGGAAAAACACTTGGCAATAAGTACAAGACCTTTTTCATTGAGAAAATCACTTAAAATTTGATTTTTGTAGAGGAGCGCTCCCCTAAGCACTGTTAGGGAGTGCTGGCACACCCTGAACCTCTCTAGGAAGTGTTTGAGTGCCATGTACACCCCTTTGGGGGAGCACTACCCTCTTTTAAGAAAATTATGGGTTTGTTGAGGTGAATTAGGGAAGAATCCCTCAAATCTTGAAGGTAGTTGGATTCGAATTGATGGTCAAGGCATGATCTTAGGGGAGATCCTCAATTGAAGGAGAGGAATCCTCAAATCATCCCAAATATCTCTCAAGTGGTTGGACCCCTCCAAGTTTATATAAGGAATCCTTCTCATGGTGAAAAGCACAATGGAGAATTGAGATTGATACCAAACTTATGATCCTATAAGTGGTATTAATGACAATTGAGATTTACATCAAACTTATGCTATCATGAGTGAGATGTCATCAAAGAAATCAGTGGAGATTGATTGAGAAAAGGGGTTGGACAAGGAGAACTGGAAGAAGTTGTTGCTCCTTCATCCAAAGGATTGTAAGTACTTTTACTTGTTCTCATTAATATAATCAATGCTTGGCCTGTTTCTTTCAAACTTGTACTTGTTCCATATAAGTTTTGTCTGCAGTAGATGGATCTATGTTTGAGATAATCTCAGTAGAGTAGGAAGTCTTTTGTACCTTTTTTGTTTTGCAGGACCTATCAAGGAGCTTAAGATTGAAGCTCAACCTGGACTTCGCAAGGAAAGACGTTGTTTCATAAGGTACATATCTTTCTCCTTCTCTTTCATTCATTAGCTTGATTAGATATAAAAGGAAGTCAGTGTCCATGTTAAGCACTTTTTGTCTTGGACTTAGGAGTCTAGAAACCAAGAGGGAATCCACTTGTCTGCAGGGGGATTCACCTTCAACAGAAATTGGTGACTCCACTAGGGAGGAACTCTGATTTTTGTTTCCATTCCTAGATCTTGTTTTGGCTATTTTCCCACTGATTTGATCTTCTTTGTATTGTCTTGTTGATTCTTAGATTAGTTTGATTGCCTCATTAAGTCATCAGGATCACTCTGATTGAATGAATTCCTTTCATTTTTTTGAGTTTTTGAACATTTATCTAAGTTTTTGGAGCATATCTCTCCCCTGCCCTTAGCACCAAGGCATCGACACTCCATGACAGTGTTTGACATAGTGTTGGAGCATTCTGTGTCCACTTTTGGGGGAGCACTACCCCATTTTTTGTGAGAAATTCTCCAAAATTTGCATTTTTTGAAGCTATTTATGGGTTTTGTCATTTGCTCAGGGTCCTATGCTCTCAGTTCATCTTGATTGTGGCCTTCAAACACCCTTCTTTCTAAGGATTCATCATTTCTTTTTTTTGTATTTTTTGACTTTTTTCCTTACTTTTCAATGACTCTTTGTCCTGTACGATTTCAAGTTAATTTGTTATTTTCTTCTCGTTTATCTGATTGAGTGAAAGCTTTGTAAGGAGATTCAAAGGTCTTTTGTACCTTTCCTTTATATCTTTGAGTCATCTTCTTCAAGATCTTTCTCCTTCCTTTTGAGTTTTTGGCTTTTTTCTTGTTTGATCACAACAAGGGTGTCTTTTGGTTTAAGTGAAGTTTGCTTCCAAATTACTTAAATCTCACAACTCTTGAAGTCTGATTACCATAAGAAGCTTAAAATCTACTGGTTATCAGTCACATACGACCATTTTAACATTGCATTGGATTCCTTATTGAGGACTATTGTATGAGGTCATTTCATCTTGGTGTTTGACAGTGAAAGGAAATTCCTTCTCCTTCCCTTAATTAGACATTCATTGAAAGAAAAGAATGCTTATCATTTCTTATGCATGTTTTGGAAACTGAGTCATAATATCATCAGTATTCACTCTCATACACCTCTGAGTAAACAAAAACCACTAAAATCAACACTTAACTAAAATTTATCAGACGTTTTACATCTTTGTTAGCAAACCTACATTAGCTTAAGGTGTAGGGCTTTGGAATAGGTTGAAAGGATAACTTTCCGAAGCTATCAAACAAACTTAGCATCTTGCAATAGGGAGAGAAAATACAATTGTCATATAGGCTTTTTGGGATCCCCCTCTCACACAGGGGTTACGCACAAGGTCACATTTGGGTGAGTTACAAAGATTATTCCTCTATTGCCCAACTGTTTGTAGTGGTCGGATCATATATTGGGGGTCACTTGAAGGTATACCCATGATTATGTGTGGGAGCCTCTCGAGTTGATTTCGGACTTGTTATCCTTCCTGTTGGTGCGTAAATATGTTCAATGTATATCTCACACTCATTTAAATGTCAATCCGATATTCATAATTGAAAGATTCGTTACACTACATGTGACGAGAACAAGTAACCTACCTAAGTCTGTTGCATATAGGAAATAATTAATAACATAAAAATCTTGTTTCTAAGATTTCTAAATACTTCAAAGTATTTGTTATCACTAAAATATCATCTGCAAATGGTTACAGAAATCCAGCATCATCAAACAGTTATGAGGTCACCCATGGACCAAAATTACCACAAAAGCATTTCCAAAAGGTCCAAAACTATACAACCAGTGATAAAATTAAAGTGCGCTATGACTACACAAGGCACCCACGCACATGCGTGATCCAGAACCGCAGGAAAAGCCCACATGCACACAATGCACGACTTGGTCACTAAAAACCATGCACATCTGAGAACGACACATTTATGATATTGGATGGCCTCCCACCCACTTCTGGTTCAGCTTTCAAGTTGATTTGACACCCAAATATTGACTGAATCCAACTGGGTGGCTAGTCAAAGACCTAAAAATGCCCTAAATAGACTCTTTTCACACTACAAGCTAGTTGCACAATACCTCAAAGAGGTGCTATAAATAAAATCCATCGGTGCACTTCATTTTCAAGGAATTCATTAGCAAAGTTATGTTGTTGCTATTCTCTTGAGGAATCCTCTATTCTCATCAAGAGTATACTAGCACCATTACATTGGGCAATCCATCTCACCTCTTGAGTGGATTAGTTTGGGATTCTTTCACCATTTCATTCAAAGTTGTAAGAAGATCTTAGTTGTGGGGGTCCAAGAGCCCTCCCTTGGAGGAAGAAGGGACCCATAGTCCTCTTTCTTCTTAGTGTTTTATTTCACTAATATAATCCTTGCCATTGGTGACATGAGTCTTATTAGGTTTTTGTTATTATGTCCTTATGCTCAATAGTTTAGTTGTTCTTTTATTTCTTAGTTTAATTCTTAGTTTGTTCTTTTATATTTCTTTCTCTAACCCTTTCCCTTACAACTTTCTTTCTTAGCTAACCCAACTAAGCTTGTAAGCACCTCTTTTTTTCTCATTTAGGTGACAAAAGAGGTGCACCAGATTGGCGACTCCACTGGGGAAAGGTATCAATTTCCTACCCCATTTGGGTTTTTTATAGCTCTTCTTTTGGTTTATTTAACCTTCAGGTACCTTAACCAGCCCAAGGTGACCTGCAAAACATCCATTTCAAATTTGAATTGAGAGAATTCCATCCGAAATTTTCTTCATGGCCCTGTGTCAGTTGTGCATAGCTTTATTGGCCCATAGTCGCGCATCGTGCGTATGTGTGCCAAAATCACAGTGTTGTTCTGCGCACCTATGCCCAAAAGCCTATTTCGGTCTACACACATGTGCTCAGTGCTCCTATGTCTACTATGAGACCCACACACCTGTGCAGAAAATACACATTGTAAGGTTTTTTGTGATTTGGGAAAGGCCCCTAGCCTTCTTAAAAGTGATTTCATGCATATTGTAATCTGCACCACACATAGTTCCCTCTTCATATAAAGGGATTAGTCAAAACACATAGGCACTTAGGGGGTTTAAAATCATTATTTAATTTTTTGCTTTCATTTTTCCACATGGATGGCTTGCTTTGACTAAAAGTATAAGTTGGAATCATTTGTAATCACATAAAACATGCATTGGGACCAAAAGTTGGATAACAATCGCTTAGTATGCTCTTCTCTCACGCTTCCAAGTGACCTTGAGAATCAGAAAAATATTGTAGGACAATTTCATCTCCCTTAAAAAGACTAAAAACTTTAGGAGAGGACAACATCCCCTCTCGGAAATCCTCTTAGTTTATTTTTCAAACACATCTTAAAGATTGTAACAGGCCCATACATGCCCACATGCTACAAAGATAGGATAATGTTGAAATTTACTTTCTTAGATTAAATCACTAGGGAAGTTTAAAGGTTTTGTAATGGGCCCATACATGCCCACATGATCACAATCTAGGATAGTTTCAAATCTTTTTTAGATTAAATCACAATAGGGAGTTAAAGGAATAGTAAAGGACCCACATGTCCACATGCTAGTTTCCTAGGGACTTTTGAATTACGAAAGGTTGTACCAAAGGCATTTAGTTAATTAGGTAATCAACACTTGTAAGGACCAAGCAAAGTACACATGCAACAAGCTGACACCTAATTCATTAAAACATTGGTACACTTTCACTCATTCACACACAAAAGTCACTTATCACTCACATAGTTTTCCTCTCGAAATGTTGAGGTCAAAGTAAGTTTCCTCCAAAGGGATTCCAAAACACCCCACCCTTTTCTTGATGAAACTATTCACTCCCATTTAATTTCAATGAGGTTGGTTCACACCCCCAATCTCTCAAACAACCACATCTAAATTTTTTTCTAAAAACTCACTAAGTTTTCCTCCACATGAGGTGCCAAAAGAAATTTTTAGTCTAGGTAGGATTTCGGGGATAGGCATCCAAATAACTCCCTGTTATCTGGTTCTCACATTGTCAAAACAATAGAAGTTGTCAAATAGGGAACTGTAAATCCTCCAAGTCAAGTGTTCCTAACTCCATAAGGTAGGGAGATAACCATGAAGGGTTGAAGGCCAAGGTCTAGCTGTTCTGTGTGTCCCCCCTTGAGGCACACACCTCTTGGACGGGATCCAGCCCATGACCCATTTCTTAGGATGAAAAATCTAAATGTCACACTTTGACCGAGGTACCTAGTGACAAAATTTTAGGACATCTACCCAGGTGGAAATTGTGAGCTGCAATTGCACCTTGATTGGATTTTGTGTGGCTATTGGGAAATATCACCAACTCTTTCAGGATATGCCCCCTTTCTCCCTCATTATAACTAATTATTTCATTCTTCACTAGTTTCTCTTCCAGTGACTTCAGATCCCACTGTTGAGTACTATTGGAAGGTCCAGTGCTATTTGAGAGGAAGGAAGTTACGTCTTTTAGGACACAGGCATTTCTTTTCTTTGATTCTCCATGTGGAAAAAACCCACTTATCCACATATATGCTTCTTTTTCAAAACACTTTATGTATGATGCACTTCTGACTACATTTTTTGTTTAGATATATATCGGGTAAAGTTCAAAAATTGAAACAAAGGATCTTGTTTATTTTACTCTCACCACAATTCTCACACATCCAATCAACTAGTTGAACATCATAGGGGACCCACAGAACCCCCATCATTCCAAACGCTCGCTAAACCTCCGTCCTATTTTAGGGGGAGTTACTAATCTTTCCAACCCATTGGCACCACCTTCACACACTCCAGTGAGTTCCACTGTCTTAGTATCATCTTTGCTTGGTTCCACATTACTTGGGTCCACTTCCCAAGGTCCTCCATCGAATCTCTCTCCTTTACACGAAAGCGGGGGGAAACTTCCTCTCAAGGGGGAAGTACCAACTCACCTAGCCCCCCTCAAGGGTCAGGTTCACAAACCACTCACACCATGGTTGGAACTAATCCTCCGCCACCACTACAGATGCCATATTTTCCCTCTCTTAACATACCATATCTAAGCAAGCTCACAAATGATCCTATATTGCATGACCCCACATGGTCGACAATGCCTACCAAACTACCTTCAGACATCCCCAAGTTTGAAGGAAAGGCAGGATATGACCCTGCCAACCATGTCATGACTTTCCACTTATGGTGCTCTTTCAACAACATTATGGATGATTCCATCCGACTACGATTATTTCAATGCACACTCACTTGCCCATAAGCCAAATGGTATGTAGACAAAACATTCGGGTCCCATGTGACTTTCGAGTCCTTGGCCAAAGCATTTTTTACCTTCTTCCAATTACCAATCCGCCATGACAATGGTCTTGAACTACTCTCTAATTTTAAACAAACCTCAGCCACACATATCACTGATCACATTCACGAGTAGAGTATATGGCGTAGTTTGTGTAAAGATGAAACCACCAAACAATAGTGTCTTGACTGGTTTCTTAGATCACTTGTCTCTCTCCTCGGTAAAGATTTAGCTTCCACCTTCCCTCAATAAGAAGAAGAAGCCATCAATAAGGCTCAACAATATGACCTCAATTATTCACAATCAGGGTACTTGTACACAGTACTTCCTGACCTCCCAAAACTTGTGCCATTCGGCTAAGAAAAACCCAGGATGTCTCACTCAGCAGACGGATTGATTGGTAATACCACGCACCGTAGTCCACAACCCCAACAACCACCAATGTATGGCACACCTCAATATCTGTCGGCATATGGGGGAACCTCTTATTACCCCCCACACCCTTATCAACAACCATACCCTGTTGCTATTCCTCCACCCATCAGTGAGCCACCGCCGACACCCCCCATACACCCACCTATCCAAATGAGTTTTGGTACTCCCTCTACCTCAACTTATACTCTAAGTACTAGTGAAAGTGCCACACCTTCCTATGTACCTTACGGATCACAACTCCCACAGAATCTGTACTTTTCATTCCCTAGTCCTCCACAGCCCATGACACCCCCACACTTGCACGTTGGGGTGAATTTTGTTCAACCTTCTCCCGTTCAGAAATATCAAAATTTCGAACTGTTGAATATGGAAAACCTGACCCATCCGTCGAATAATGCCAAAAAGAAAGGAAAAAACAAGAAAAATAGCAACCCAAGTCAATATGGGAATCACCCCCAACAAAACCAACCTACTAGGGTCAACCAGAATCAAGTGAATCAGAACCCCCAGCGGGGCAATAACAATAGGTGTCAAGGGAGAAATAAAAATAATATTAGAACCACCTTCCCTTGTGCCCTTTGCGGTGAGTTCGGTCATTATACTCATCATTACCCCCAAATCACTGATTTTAAATGGATGAAAGACTCAGTAAGTGCACCACATCCTCCAACACCACCTTCCCCTCAGCAGGCCCCACAACAATACATGCAAAAACCACCCCCAGCTGTGCTGCAAAACCCCATTCCAAACTAGGGTGTGATGAAAACCCAATAGGATATGCAACCTACCCCATTGCAGTCGGGACAGTATCTTAATCCAAACAATCCTATAGATCGCACTATCCTCCTCACCAATGAGGAAGAAATCCTTCTGCAAACACGTAGTCGTCAATATCATGCACCCACTAAGTCTCCTCCCATTCCCCTAGAAACAATCCCATCACCAATTAGACCCCCATTGGTGATTCCTTTCCCTAACACAGAACCACCTCTTCTCATCCCTCGCATCCCATTGTGCAGGAATGTCCACAACCCATAGGCTAGGGAAGCTCATAATTACAGTTTGGTCAATGACTTAGCACAATCCCCAACTGTCATTTTAGTCTTAGAAGTCCTTCAAACTTTTCCCACTCAGTGGAAATCATTACTTTCCACCTTGGGGGCAGTCGACCCCGCGGATACTCAACTTATCACATTTGATCTCGATAGCGGGGAACCTCGCCTTCCCGTTCTAATAGCTTTTCAAATCCTAGTAAAAATTCAGAACATTATAGTTCATCAGTGCATCATCAATGAAGGTGCATCCACATGCATTATGTCCAAGTATGTATGGCAGAAAATTGGTTCCCCCGAACTCATACCGTCTTCCATTACCTTAAGAGCTTATGATGGATGACCATCTTCTCCTGAAGGAATCTTTCAAAATGTCCCAGTAGAACTCGGGGGAAAGACCATTCTCATTGACATTGAAGTTATTGGTGCCCCACTCAATTATAATATCTTGTTCGTTCATAGCTACATGTACGCTATGAAGGAAGTTTCCTCTTTCATCTTTCAAACAATGATGTTCCCCCATAATGGGAAGATCATTACCATTGACCAATTTTCACATTATGAGCCCAACCCTTTTTCCAACATCAATAACATTATCCCTCTCATCCACACTAGTCATGAAGTATACCCACTCATCGAAATGGGTCCCAGGATTTTCAAAGACCCATCAATGTTAGGAACTTACCATGGTGTGCCATCGCTCCTTCATCCTTCCAATCAAGTATGTGTCGTATTGTCCAATGGAACTAACATAGAGGATACCCTTCCTCCTAGGGAGGCTTCTATCATATCTGACGTCCCACTATTCGCAGAGCTCCCCCCTCGTGAGCCTCCTGCAAACTCGTCGAATCCACTAGTTCACGATTTCACCTCTCCCCAAGGCCATATCCTAGTTTGGGAGATAGTTCCCCAAGCCATTAGTCAAATCCCCTTCTTCTACCCTCCACCTGGCATACAAGATTTCCAAGTAGCCACAATTCTTACCCTCCCTAATATGGTGTTGGAAATTACATTTTGGTATTTACATCCACCAGAGATGGTTCCTCAACCATCCCTTCCCCCCCAAATGGAAGGAATCCCAATGACGATTCCTATACTCACCCCCACCATACCCTCTACACCCCCACTCACTAAACTCCCTTCCATAGCTGGGGGTAGGTGAAAGAAGAAGGAGCCCACAGCTCCACTTACCCCATGCATCCAACCTCCTTGCACGCTATGTGAGAAATATGGACACCCAACCAACAAATGCCCATATCTACCTGAGTTACGTAACCTAATTCCACTCAATCAAACACCATCACCGCTCACCACTGTAGAAAGTATTGCCACTACCTCCCCTAACTCAAGTATCAAAGGGCTGTGAACCAAATTTTCTTGCACTATATGTTTAGAATATGTCCATTATACACACCATTTCCCAAAACTACCTCATTTATGACAGACATTAGTCGCAGTACGCCAAAGCTTCCAGAACGAACCCAATCCAGCTACATCATCCCCACCAAAAATCATTGACATCCATTATGTCATGACTTTAGTCAATGAACGTATGAGATGCCCTTGCTCTCTATGCAAATCCTTAGATCATTTTACATACTAATGTCCTATGATCATTGAATACAGGCAACACCAATCGATCCTAATTCAAACCCCTGCGTCCCCTACATAATCGATGGTTGACCTTACCTCATCACTAGAGATTCTTCATATCATTTAACTTGAACCAGAGACACTCCATATTCCTCCATGGTTCTTGGATGACTTATCCAAGGATTTACCCCCAAATCCCCCCAATTCTCCCATTCATTTTCCTATAGAAATTTTACATCCAACTACCACTGGTACTCCTCAGTACTTCGATATTTGGTTTATGTCGATCAAACCATTGCAATCTCATTGTGTCATTCCCCCTACTTCTTCATCACCCGAGGACAACCACACTGTGACAATCACTAATATCACTCTTTTAGATCCCTTGTATTCCCATCAATTCAACTGTGATGAGGACATACTCGAAGAATTAAACACCCCTGACTACCCATGGGATGCGCTACACCACATAGCACTCTTCTTTCCACAGAACGCCTCCATGCCTCCTAACCAACACCCCATATATGCAGTCTAAACTAAGGATTTTATCCTATCAGGGCATATCGACTGGTTCAACAACCCCATTCCTTCCCCTAAAGCTTTTGAAGAAGGCAACATGGCCAACATTTCCCCGACCATCAAAATCGATATTTCCATAAAAAATGGAGTCGTCGAGGAAATCACCATTGGTGCCGCATGCACTCTTGAAGAAATCATCACCTATAAATCCCTCTTCCAAGAATATTGGGATATTTTTTCCTGGTCATACATAGAGATGCCTGGCCTTGATCTCTCTATTTTTGAACATAGCATTGACACCTGGCCTGACATTACACCAGTTCATCAAAAACAACGACCGCTAAACCCATCCAAAGAAACAACCATTAAAGCCGAGATTGACAAATTACGCACAGCTGGGTTCATCTACCCCATCACCTATACTTCATGGGTTTCCAACCCTATACCCATTAACAAAAAAAGGGCACTATTCGTGTCTGCACAAACTTTCGCGATCTCAATCACGCATGTACCAAAGACAACTTTCCAACACCTTTCATCGATCAAACTATCGATGACTGAACTGACCACAAGGCTCTATCCTTCATGGATAGTTTCTCTGGTTATAATCAAATCCAAATCCACCTAGCCGATCAATGCAAAACCACATTCACCACCCCTTGGGTTACTTTTTCATATCATGTCATGCCTTTTGGCCTAAATAATGCTAACAAAACTTTTCAATGGGATATGACATACATTTTTCACAATCTAGCTCATATCATGCTCACATACTTGGAGGATCTCACAACTCGATCCAAAAAATGCACCCAACACCTTGATGATTTATGAATCATCTTCCAATGGTGTCATCAATATAACATCCACTTGAACCCCCTCAAGTGCGTGTTCTGCGTCACTGTCGGGTGCCTCCTCAGATTCATTGTTTCCCAAAGTGGTATTACCGTGGACCCCCTCAAAGTCTAGGCCATCACCGAAATTCCACTACCCCAAAATTTATGCCAACTCCAGAGCCTACAAGGAAAAGCTAACATTTTACAACAATTTTTCCTAGACTACACCACTCAAGCACATGGTTTCCTTCGTTTACTACACCATGACATCCCATTTTACTAGGATGAACATGCCCAAAAATCATTTGACGATCTTAAAATGACGTTGTCTAACACCCCTTTAATTAGTTCACCCAACTATAATCGTGACTATATCCTCTACATATTAGCATAAGCTATCTCAGTAGCAGGAGTTCTCATTCAAATCGGCAATGATGATTTTGAACATGTCATTTACTACATTAATAAAAACCTCTGAGGACCACCCCTGAATTATAATCACAAAGAGAAACTAGCCCTTGCAGTCATCCTCGTAGTCCAGAAACTATGCCATTACATTCTACTTCGCACAACTAGGGTCATAGCCGATTCCAACCCCATGCAATACTTCCTCAGTCGTTGGAAAATTAATGGAAAATTTTCCCGATGGATCATTATCCTTTGGGAATATGATATTGAATTTTCAACACCCAAGAGAAAGAAATCTCTCGTCCTCACCAAACTCATCATGACCTTCCCCTTTGATACTACCATTACCCCCGTCAATACCGACTTCCCCGATGAACATCTCTTTTATATCACTTCGGATGATCCTTGGTACGTCGACCTCCTCATCTACCTCTGAACCCAAAAGTTCGGTAACCACCTCTCACGGAATGATCATCGTCATATTCGCCACTAGGCCCCCCGCTATCTCCTCATTGGAGATATCTTATATCGGCGAGGGGTCGACACCATACTTTGTTGATGCTTGACTATTGACGAGGCTGATAGAGTCTTGAATGACTGTCATAGCAGTGCATGCGGGGGCCATCTTTCGGGAATGTCTACTGCTCATAAAATCATCCGAGAAGGTTATTTTTGGCCTACATTGTTTCACGATTGCATTCATGCCATGAAGCAATGCGATAAATGTCAGCTTTACGACAACAAAGCACGAGCACCACCTCCTCTTCTCCACCCAGTCATTACTGTAGGCCCCTTTTGTAAATGGGGCATCAAATTCATGACTTGTAATCCCCCATCCAGCAATGGACACAAATACATTTTCGTCACAGTCAATTACATCACAAAATGGGTTGAACCCATGCCCACCTTCAACCACACCATTGACACTGCAACGCATTTTTTCTTTAATCACGTCATATCCCTCTTTGGATTACCACTCCAACTAGTTTCTGATCACGGGAAACATTTCAAGAATGAGATTTTCATCGAACTCTCATCTCGGTTGGGATTCTCCCATGAGTTTTCCTCACCATATTACCGTCAGTCTAACGGATAGGTTGAAGCAGTTAACAAGGTCCTCAAGACCATGTTGGAGCACACAGTTAACAAACATAAGACCAATTGGCATCATATGTTATTTTCCGCGCTATGGGATTACTATACGGTCATGAAAACGGCCACTGGTTTCACACCATTTCATTTATTCCATGGGGTTGAGGCCACTCTTCCTATTGAGTGTGAAATTCCCACCTTACGCACCACAATTGAGCTATTACCCGACACTACTCCAATGGAGCAGCATTTACTGAACTTAGAGTCCCTAGATGAAGATCATTGATCTTCATTACATAACAATGAGGCATCCAAGAAACGGTCAAAGGCCACCTTTGATCACCATGTCAACCTTTGCTCATTTCATGAAGGCGACCTCATCCTTGCCTACGATATCACTCACGATACCCTCAGTCATGGAAAATTAGAGTCACTATGGCATGGCCCTTACATTATCCAACATTGCCTCACCAAAGGCACATACATCCTAGCTTCCCCCGAAGGCATCTCTCTCAAAGAACCCATCAACGAGTTATACTTAAATAAATTTTATGCCTAAGCGTAGCCACTCTACATTAGGTTATTTATTTTATAGTGTTTTTAATATTTTTTCCATCCCTCGTGTCTAAACTATCATTGGTTCTATTGACAGATACTTCCTCCACCGGCCTACCACATTGGCTACGCCAATGGCACCAGCCGTTGGACACAAAATCTCATTTCGGTAGCTTGGGCCCTCTATTCCCCCTCACATGAACTGCTCCACTCTAGCAACATATGTTTGGGTTTAGCAACTAACAACCAAGTTGAGTACACTATCATCATTGGCCTCCTCGCCAATTCCCATCATCATCATATTTGTCACCTTAGCGTCTTTCTTGACTCTCAACTAGTCGTCCTCCAGCTCAACAATGTGTACCGTGTCCACGATCCTTGCCTCTTTCGCAAATACCTTCAAGTTAGACTTTTATCTCGACATTTTGATTTCATTACATTTACACATATTTCAAGACAATTGAATCAAATTATAGATAACTTAAATAACATTGTGTTAGATTGGAATATATCACATCAAGATATCTCTACACACACATAAACCATCAAGAGCCTTTCACAGCATATATAGATTAGACATCATCATATATATATATATATATATAAATCGGTCAATAGTTCCATCAAAATTTTTACATACAAATATGCAAAAATCTGGAGGCCAGTGAAACACCTCGGTACAAAACTGGTCTCACTACACCAAGATGGGCTCACCAGCCTATATACAAAATACAAAAATACATAGAGCAACACTCAAGGTGCCTCTAGTGCACCACCTCCAAGTGATGAAAAATATCCTCAAAATCTCCCCCGGCCTCCACCGGAGGAGCATACAATGGCCTGACACCAGGTTCATCAAAATGGCATCTCCTAGCTACTCTCTTGTCACCGGCTAGTCTTGCCTCAACCTCCTCGCACCGATGTCTCTCTCCTGCCCGTGGCCCTCCCTGTGGTAGTCTCCCCATCTCTTGGCAATACAACGCTCTCATCAGCTCAACCTCACACCCGTGAGGTCCCACATCTACACATACAAACAACCAAATGATAGTATCAACATCTATACAAAATAAACATGTCATGCTATCTCAAAAATCAACATATCAAAATCACAAACATACCTTGGTTGTCAAACACCTACCCTGGAGGCAACACCATGTCTGGATTACCCCGGAAGTCAACACCACAGTATGTATACTGTAGTATGATCGACGACATCTGTCACCACACCTGTGCTACCTCAGCCATGAAAAAATGGTCACCCTCACCACCACCATGAAGAATCAAAATCATCGACCACCACCTCATCCATGGCTCTCACACACCAGGTGCGCCCAACAAAAATCTAGGGCACAACATCGGCACCCTCTCCAAAAACCAGGCCACCAAGATGGACCCAAAGGCAAAGTCCCCTGAGTCCGCAGTCCGACATCTATCCATCTGCCCTACCATCTTGGCATGCAGCATCAAACCCCAGGCAAAGTGCTCTCTAGCTAGTGCCCTCCCCATAACCCTCAATTGACCACCATTGATCTGCTGAGTCGCGAGGGACCCATATACCCTCATAATCATTGCTGCTACACAATGATGAGCTAAAGCATCCATCACCCCGATACTCACTACAGAGCCTGACATGTAGTTCTCCCTCGAACAATACCTCTGGCCCAAGGTCTCTAATGACATGTCTGCAGGTAACACTGGCTCCGCAGGTAGGGGCATTCCCCGAAAAGGGAGCCCAGTTAGAAATTATACATCCTCCACTGCAATGAAGGCGATCTGCTCTCCCTACACCATAAATCAATGCAGATCTAGACTCCACATCCAGATCAAAAACTGCAAAATATAGTCATGTGCCTGTATCAATGGGCACTCGAAGAACTTCAGCAACCCACAGGCTACCAAAGTGGCACGAACCCTGTCTCCTCAATAGCCATGGCATCCTTCAACTGTGACCAGTCCCTCTCTCACCAATGAATGGCATCGTGCAAATGATCACCTACAATCACATAATACAGTCCTAGGTCAGCCATATTGACCATAAAACACATTCAAATCTCCAAAAAAGATAAGTTTTGCACCCATCAGCCTTGCCCCCAAGGCGCGAATATTTAACCCACAGGTGTGCACATATGTGCACCTGTTCACCCCATAGGCATGCATGCATGTGCACCTATCCATCCCACAAGCACGCATGCATGCGCACTTTTCTACCCTACAGAGGCACATCCATGTGCCCCTGTCACAAACACAGACTCGCATGATAGTGGACCTGTCCACTACACAGTCGCGCACCCATGCGCATTTGTGTAGCAAACAGGCACGCATACCATGCACGCCTTTGTCCCCCCTACAGGCAGACCCATGCACGACTATCTAGATAATAGTCACACACCCGTTCGCACATATTTTTTGATCGCCTACACACTGGGGGGCCCACACCCATAAAAAATCTTGTACGGCCCTCCATACAGGCCCTGCTCACAAATTGAAAACCTATTTCTATGCAGAATGATAAGACTACCAACCTGAAGCTTGCTGGTTCTAAATCAGCTACCTTGTTTTCCTGGAATCTCCAAATCTCCTCTAAATACCTCCCGTCCAGTCACTCTAACAGTAAGTACAAATGAGGTGGCAATATGGGCCCTACAACTATATATAAGCCTTTTCGCCAGACTTCCAAACACCATTCCGGGAGTTCCAGGTGTCTGATTTTCGATCTGTCTTTAGCCATGGGATCAACATCTCATCATCTACATCAAGACAGTCCCTATGCCATTTTTTATCCTTAGCCCCTGGGGCACCATTTTTTCATACCCCGTTTAGGTATGCATGCTCATGTTCAAAATTATCAAATAAATGCTAGTATGTTCGATTCTCTCTAGATATTGTTCACATCGGGTATTTGGTTTTCATGTGTGCAGGTACTTGGTCATCATACATCAATGCAACCCCTTTAGGTATATACATTCCCTCTGAATCTCCATTGCATTGCCAATCACACCCTCTGACATTTTCCTTTAGGATCCCTATCTCCGACTTTGTAGTACCGACACCTGCATTGCATCTTACGTATTGTCACCCGGTAACACTCTCCCCCACATGAGTTGTCCCATTCATAGCACCCTTTGGCACTTTGACATTCATGTTTTTTTTCAACCCTTTAGGGATGAGAGTGCCAATAGGCTTACATCATGTCGTGAATCAGCCACATACTCCTTCTCCTCATTTTGCTAGCTTTCTGAATGGACTCCCATATTATCTCTTCACGGTTCTATTTTGACTACACCTCCCCAGTATCATTAACCCTCCATTTCATCCACAATCAATTTTCCCATTCACAAATTTCCCTCCATTTCATCTACCTCATACAGAAACCCACCCATGGGGCCCCTAACCTCCACCCATTCTCCAAGCATATTGCGTCCTAACCAGCCCAACCATATTACACTGGGGCACCCATTTCTGTATTTGTACACTCATCCTGAATCATTCTTTATTCATTTGGTACTTGTATAAACCTTTGTTTCCAACATTTACATATCTTTTTGTCACCACCTTTGACGACCTTCTTCCTCTTTTGGCAAACGCAACCCATGTCACCCTTGGTTGGGGCACTCCTTATCATCTACCCTTATTGACATCGTCCATATACTCTGAGTATCCCACATACCACTTACCTCTTCCCTATGAGTTTGTCCACTTTGTCCTGCCTTTGGCACAACTTATATCATGTCTTGTTGTCCCCCTGACACTCGAACTAGCTGAACGGTTGCGACCACTTATACTCCACATATACACCCAACCAAGGGTAGTCTTGAATATTCATACATATTGACTTCGTCCATGTACCTCCTCCAGTTCCTAACCTCACCTAGTAGATTTCACAAATCCCTTTGTTTCTTGGAGTCACGTCCCCCTTTTGTCAACATCAACACAGTTTCCAGAAGGGTGACAGTATCTTGACTCTCATTACCTTTCCAATTGTAAATTCTAACCTTGTACAATATCTACTGCAAACTGATATTCAGAAAAGAACAGAAAAGATACAATGACAAATACAAACATTACACAGAGATTTTTCACCTGGAAACCCAAA
>JZKD02S1672699.1:541067-555388 GCA_000966675.3 Picea glauca
CCAAAACCCTAATTCCTTAACCGGAAATAGAAAACCATCGGCAAAAACCATGTGCCGAAAAACCACCTAATATCATGTGGTCCCGGAAATATGTCGTCCCAGAAATATGTCGGCCTGGCGATAATATGTCGGCTCGAAACCGGCGAAAATATGTCGGCCCGAAAAATATGTCGGCCCACGCGGGGGGCTCCGCCCCCCTGCACCCCCTGAGGGGGGGCCTAGCGGCCCCCCCTCTTACCCCCCTGCGCGCCCGGCGCAAGCGCTCAGACACTACTGCTCGTGCAAAGAATATAACACATACCCAACACCAATGAGAGGTCTCGGATGGCACAGGGAGAACCACAATTTCTCCCTGTTGTCGTTGACCCCCTTAAACATTCAACTTCAACACTTTCTCATGTTACAGTGGGTCTTACTTTGTGACTATTGCAGTTATTTCTTATATTTGCCGAAGACCTTTGAACTTGGCTGGGCTATCAATGCCTATAGAATCCGTGATACTTCTTACAAGTGTCACTGCCTACTGTTCAGAGTATGTTCCTCCATAGAATTGTCTTCTACCTTTATCACGACTGCCCCCGAGGGCGCTACAGTTGTCTACATCAACACACCATTTCAATTACTATACAACACCATTCTTTTTGAGTTACATGGCATGAGCATGGGGCATTCCCACCTTGTTTGTACACAATTTATTTTTACACACCTTATAGAAGGTTGGGTTCTACAAGTTCCCTTCTCCCTCCAACAGGTCACTCTTGATACTCTCACTATCACTTTCTCTTACAACGACACTCTCAGTAGAAGAAACATTGATGAATTTCAGCTATATGTATGCTCCTAACCTCATCCATCAGGGGGCATCTATTATCATTGAAATATCGTCTCCAAATGGTTACAAAAATCCAACATTGTCAAATAGTTATGAAGTCACCCATGGAACAAAATTACCACAAAATAATTTCCAAAAGGTCCAAAACTATACAACCAGTGATAAAATTAAAGTGTGTTATGACTACACACGGTGCATGCGCACATGCGCAATCCAGAACCGCAAGAAAAGCGCACATGCACACGATGCACAACTGTGGTCGTTGAAAGCTATGTACATTTGAAAACGGTGCATTTATGAGATTGGTCGGCCTCCCACCCACTTCTGGTTCAGCTTCCAACTTGATTTGACACCCAAATCTAGATTGAATCTGACTGGGTGTCTGGTCAAAGACCTAAAAATTCCCTAAATAGCCTCTTTTCACACTACAAGTTGGTTGCACAATACCTCAAAGAGGTGTTATAAAGCAAAGCCATGGGTGCACTTCATTTTCAAGGAATTCATTAGCAAAGTTATGCTGCTGCTATTCTCTTGAGGAATCCTCTATTCTCATCAAGAGTATACTAGCACCATTACATTGGGCAATCCATCTCACCTCTTGAGTGGATTAGCTTGGGATTCTTTCACCATTTCATTCAAAGTTGTAAGAAGAGTTTATTTGTGGGGGTCCAATAGCCCTCCCTTGGAGGAAGAAGGGACCTATAGTCCTCTTTCTTCTTGGTGTTTTCTTTCACTAATATAATCCTTGCCATTGGTGACATGAGTCTTATTAGTTTTTTGTTCTTATGTCCTTATGCTCAATAATTTAGTTGTTCTTTTATTTCTTCGTTTGTTCTTTTATATTTATTTCTCTAACCCTTTCCTTTACAACTGTCTTGCTTAGCTAACCCAACTAAGCTTGTAAGCACCTCTGTTTTTCTCATTTAGGTGACAAAAGAGGCACAACAGTATTCTCTGAATCTAGAAGAGAAAACTGATAATGAAACTTAAACAAACAGTCAACCAAAGAGATGTTGTCCTAGAGAAACAAGTTTGTTCATTTTAGGCACTTGAATTGAAAATATGAACTTTAAGAAGCTTGCCTCCTGTAGCAATTAAAACAATCAATTCCAACCATTCTCGAAACAAAATCCAAATTCAACCTCATGTAATTCAATCAAAACAGCATAGGGGAAGTTCACTATAACTGAGAGACTTTATTACAGAACATGAAGATGAAATATAAAGTCTCCTGGTCCCTTGTGATACTAGGTCTACTATAGTCATAAACTCAAAATATCAGTGCCACACTTCAAATTATGAAATAGCTACCTTCAACATTTGAGAATGAAATGTCTATTTGATCTAACACTTGCATATTCACACCAATCCAAAATGATTAACTCAATGCTCAATCTTGAAAATGAAGTAAAGACCAATCACACACACATTGTTGTAAACTATCCACACAAACACACATAGTGTATACAAGGAGGTTTACCTTAGTTGGGGTGGTGGGCCCTTGATGAACCAACAAGGAACCTCTTAAGGAAGTAACAGACTAAAACTTTTCACTCACATCCAAGAATTGACATAAAATATCTTCTGTAGTAATTCAGCTGGTAAATTGGATCAACAGTCTTTTACTTCATACATGACAATGATAAGTATTGTCTGGTTCTTACAGTATAATTTTTTTCATTCACTATTATATCCTTTTTTTTATCATATATACAACATTCCTTATATAAGGTAAGATGATACTATCAATATCTATGGATAAACATTAAACAGTTTGAGAGATTTCACATTTAAGATTTACATCAAATTTTTAGGAATCGACTCCATCCTCATGACACGAAGTGCATGAGAGATGTAGTCTCTTGCAACTAGAAAACTGACTCAAGTGCTTCTATCCAACTGTCTTCTCAAAATCTTCACCATTATTCTGGTCCAACTGGCACATTCTAGAAATAAAGGTTCTGGTACCAGATTGCACACAGTCACGAGTCTAGTACTGGAACAGAGCAGAGCAGGTAGTACCAGAATAACACACGTCTTGGTACCAGAATGGATTTGGTATCGGATTAAAACTATCTTGGGTACCATAATGGATTTGGTACCGGATTACATGATGTCTGGTAGTGCCAAATAGACTGCTCATAAATCAAATCATTAGGACTATACAAAATAAAACACTTTCAATTGAATTAATTTAAGAAAGTTAAACAAACATGCTTTAAATCATCAATTACCTCTTGTGGACATGACATAGGTATTAGGCATGTGTTTTGGGAGGGAGTAGTCCAGTATAGGTTTATAACAGAGGCAAAAAGGCTTAGATATAGGGTAAGATAGGGCATTCTCTATGTGAAAATAGAGACTCAACACTGCCCATAATTTTCAACTGGACCGTCGACTGTACCCACCCAGGGGATGACTACGAATTGGTGACCTTAGTAGCCATAATATTTAGGGTCTCACACAAGGTGACGGCGAAGGGAAGTCTCACTGTACCTGGAACAAACATTGGTCAAGCTCATTCGGTCTCCTTAGAGGGTAAATCCACAATTACTGCGTGGAAGCTTGCAACAAGGTGTAAGTCTGTTAAGAAGGTCACCAGCATAACTCATCCACTCTATCCCCGCCCCTTCCTATTTTGATCTTACGACGTTGGATTTCATCACCAACTACTGGTTTCATTGTGGGAAGGTTTTGTTTGATTGTTTGCTTCTCAGATTCATAGCGTGTGTTGGTTGTGTTACTTAGTGCACCTTAGGTTGAGTCAGTGTTAATGGCATCAAATCCTAAGAGTACCAATGGAGGAACCCCTTCTCCTGGGGAATCTTATACCTTTCCTTATTTTGGAAACTTTGGTCCTCTGTACATTGCCACACTGAGTCTTCTAGGACTCACCATCAGATTACCGGTTTGGTTGTTCCCCACTCCGGTGATCTCGAATCCTCCCAATGTTTCAACTGCACCTAATACTTTAGATGTCAGTACACCACCCACACATCAACCTCACGTCGATTTTTCACCTTCTTCACCCATTAAGTCTCCTTCCATTTCTCCTTCTTCACCTAGTGAAAGCTCTAAAGCAAGTAGTCAGGTTGATCAGAAGAAGAAGAAACAAAAAGAGAAGAAGAAGAAGAGCTTGGAAAGGACCAAGGTGCCAACAACATCAGATGTTGGATCCAAGCAACCAGTTACTGTTAACAGTACTGGGAGTGTTGATGAGGTCAATAAGATTAAAATGAAGAATCTAAAACCCAAATTCCCTTGCAGTCTTTGTAAGGGTGACCATTTTCTGAGGGATTGACCTGGTATTCCCAAGGTATTAGAAATGTGATCCTCCACGCCATCGACCTCTGCTGGTCATGTCGGTGATACCCCGTCAACTAGTAACGTTCAGGTTGGTAAGAAGAATACAACTATCAAATTCCCTTGCATGTTATGCAAAGGTGATCATTATTCTCACCTTTGTCCTCGCATGGACGAGGCTTCTTATCTTTTGGAAAAACTTCAACTTCCAAAAGGTTATCGTAAGCTTTCCCCCAACCCATCGTTAGTTGATGGAATGGTCAATTCAATTCCATCCCTAGTCAATCTAGTTGATCAGGTGGTCAATAACGTTTCCTCCTTGATTGAACCACAAACCCAAGAACCTGATCCAATTCTGTCATTGGTCAACCCCACTCTTCATCTACAGAGTGAAACCCAAGTGATTGATCCAGTTTCATCATCAGTCAGTCCCACCCTTCATCTGAAGAGTGTTAAAGTAGTCGATCTAGTTCTATCCTCGGCCAATCCCACTCTCCCGTTAGAGAGTGACACCAAAGTGGTCGATTCATTTCCACCCGTCGACCCCATTCTTCCTTTGGAGAATGGAACCCAAGTGGTTGATCCGGTTTTGTCATCGGTCAATCCCACTCCTCTTTTGACAAGTTCCAAAGTGGTTGATCTAGTCCCTTCCTTGGTCAGTCCCACCCTTCATTCGAAGAGTGCAAAATTGATTTCTTCGGTTACATCATCAGTCAATCCCACTCTTCCTTTGAAGAGTGCCTACACGGTCGATTCGATCCCATCATCGGTCGATCCTATACTCCCTCTACAGAGTAAACCTGATACTGCCCATGTTTTTCTCATTGATACAGAATCTACCGTGCTGGGGGGTATTCCTCATTCTCCCGCAAAACCCCCTTTTTTATTGGGGTGCGCTAACTGGACCTCGTCTTCCCTCTCACATTCCTTTCCAGATTATAGTACAGGTTTGTGGTCAGGACATTCCTCAAATGCTGATAGATGAAGGTGCATTTGTTAGTATTTTTTCCTCTATTGCTTGGCATGCTTTGGGTTGTCCTCATCTTGTGCCAGTTATGCATAATCTATTAGCTTTTAACAGAAGAAATAATCAACCTTTAGGAAACCTTCCTCAGTTTCCGGTAACTTTGGGAGGGAAAATTGTCTTTATTGATGTCATAGTAGTTTGAGGCCCCTTGGATTTCACTTTACTCCTTGGTCGGGATTATGTCTATTCCATGAAAGCTATTATATCCAATCTTTTCTGTGTGATATCTTTCCCTCACAATGGAAGAATTGTGACTATTAATCAACTTTCATTCATCGGTCCTGACTGGAGTACCTCCCTGAATGGTTCTTATGTGACGATAGTATCACCCCCGCCACATGTCAATTATGTGGCGTTATCTCCCATGACTTCAACTTCCGATGATTTGGATCTGGTAGTTGACTTCAGTAGGGCTATTGGAGCCTGATCTCCTTACCCCCGTTGCCGTCCTTGACATGTGTTCCTTCCAGAGTGATTTTCTTCCATCTGATGAAGATCTCTTGGAAGCCATGACTGAGTTTTTTCCCTTGAAATGGTATCCTTCCAGAGTGTTATTCTATTAGAAGTCATGATCAAGAAGATTCCACGAGCATAGTTTTACTTCTTTGTGGCAAGCTCATTAAAAAATGAAACAAAGGTCACGAGCACAGTTTATCTTCTCTATGGCAAGCTTGTTAAAAAATGAAATAGAGGTCATGAGCATAATTTCTCTCTTCTGTGGCAAGCTCATTAAAAAATGAAATAGAAGATTTGAGCATAGTTTTCTTTCATGTAGCAAGCTCGTTAAAAAATGAAACAACAATCTAGGGATTGAATCTGGAAACCTGAGCATAGTTATTTTTCTGTGTCAAGCTCATTAAAAAATGAAATAATCACCTATCTTGAACCTTCTTTTCATCCACTCTTATCCTTTTTCTTCATCTAGTATAGAAATTGGTAACAACCTCACAGTTGGTGAATGAATTGACGCTTGGAGGGCATGTCTCGAGCCTTTGATGATTATTCTAGAGTTAAGCCACTAGCTTTCAAGCTGGGGGCATACCGATCTTAGTCTTTGTTCTTTCTCGTACTCGGAAAAAACATGAGAATGTAACTGAGTATACTTTTATCACTTTTTTGGACTCGCATGGATATATGAAAAAGGAACCCTTTGGAGTCATCTTTGAGCTCTTTTCAGACTCTCTAAACATGAAAAGATTGTTGAGTGATCTTGCTTCCTTTCCCACTCGTTAAAAGGTTTGAAAGGGAGTCTTTCAAGTGATAATTTATCTCTTTTTCGTCCTTGTAAAACTAAAATTATGAAAAAGGACAACATTGGAGTAATCTTTAAGTTGTTTTCAGGCTCTCTAAATATGAAAAACCACGGATTTTCCTTCTCTAGACTTGTTAAATGATCATACATTGAAGGGACCATATGGGATCAAACCCTTACTTCTTCCAGTTCATTAAATAAAGGAAGAGGGACTTACCGAAGGTGAGTCATATCGAGCATGTGTTACCCTCCTCGAGATCGTTAAATTAAAAATAGGTACTCATCTATCTAGATGCGGGAAAAATTGAAAGAAGCAAGCCAAGCAATTTTTTAGAACACTACCAGTAACTTTTACGGTCACTCTTGAACATGGAACTTTGTCTTTGCATGCATTTTAATCTGCTGAACCTTTGCACTGAGCCAATATTTTGAGTTTCTTTTACTCCTTCGGGTCACCTGAAGAAAGTCACAACATCCACTGCATTATCAAGTTTTGGTCCATGTCATGTTTTTGTTGATGTGCCTCAGTATTCAAGGGAAGTATTTACCTCGAGAGTCAGCCATTACAAATATCCTGTTTCACTACACATGTCAGTCCATGTTCATTTGATCTACCAATTACATCTCTGTGTTAGTTTCGTGTCGTTGATTGGGGATACATCAAGGCCCTCTTTCGACGAGTCTATTCCTGCCGACTTCAACACATTTTCCAAGAAATAGACTTAGAAACCAGTTAGTACCTTGGGACCTGCATGCCTCAGTGGAAAGCCTCCTCATGTCCAACAGTGGGTTTACATCATTGACCTTTGATCATATGATTCCATGGATGTTCAACTTCAGCTCATCTATTCACATTTGTTGGAATGTACTAGAGTACCTTGAGAATCATTGACATCAATGGTGATCTCTCTCGCGCTTGTTAACGGTTTACATCATTGACCGGTAATCAAGTGGTTTATGCCATGTTCGACATCAAGACATATATTCACATGGTTAGATTCGTACTACATAGGGATCGGTAAGAAGACCCTGGGTTGATTCATCACTCTTGTATGTACTTTTCCCAGGTTGTGAAGGAGTTCTTTTGAGCTATGACACATATACTTTTACATAGATCCACTTTGTATTCTTCATGGCTACGATTAGTGCAGGTCATAGGAGTATAGATCCACATTGTATCTGCAGTGGCTATACTATTTTGTCAATATAATTATGGATCTGCAGTGTATTTTATGGTGGCCATACCTAAAATGTCTTTATCACTCAAGCATAGGTATGCCTGCCTTGGGTTTTGAAACATGTCATAATATTTGTTTGATGGTTGTGTGCAGATTTTTTCGGTCTCTCTACATCCATACCCTTGCTCAAAAAAATTATACAAAGTACTTCAGTCATCATCGTCTTCTAACTTCATACTTTGGGGGGCAATCTGTTACACCTCAAAATTACTCACTTTGATAGTGTTGCAAGTGTCATCATTATGAGTGTTGTAAGTGTCACATCTTGTCCGCAAGTGTTGCATATTGACTATAAGTGTTGAAAGTGTCAAAAATAGTATGCTTCCATATTGCCTATGTCGTTCCCATAATGACATCATGAAGACACTTAAGACACCTCAAAGGATGGTTTGGAAGAAGGAAAAACACTTGGCAAGAAGTACAATACCTTTTTCAATGAGAAAATCACTTAAAATTTGATTTTTGTATAGGAGCACTCCCCTAAGCACTGTTAGGGAGTGTTGGCACACCTTGAACCTCTCGAAGAAGTGTTTGAGCACCTTTTGCACCCCTTTGGGGGAGTTATACCCTCTTTTGAGAAAATTATGGGTTTGTTGACACGAATTAGGGAAGAATCCCTCATATCCTGAAGATAGGTGGTTTTGAATTGATGGTCAAGACATGATCTTAGGGGAGATCTTCAACTGAAGGAGAGGAATCCTCAACTCATAGCAAATATCTCTCAAGTGGTTGGACCCCTCCAAGGTTATATAAGGAGGACTTCTCATGGTGAAAGTCACAATGGAGAATTGAGATTGATACCAAACTTATGATCCTATAAGTGGTATTAATGAAAATTGAGGATTACATCAAACTTATGATCTCATGAGTGAGATGTCATCAAAGAAATCAGTGGAGATTGATTGAGAAAAGGGGTTGGACAAGGAGAACATGAAGAATTTATTGCTCCTTCATTCAAAGGATTGTAAGTACTTTTACTTGTTCTCATTAATATAATCAATGCTTGGCCTGTTTCTTTCAAAATTGTACTTGTTCCATATAATTTTTGTCTGCAGTAGATGGATCTATGTTTGAGCTAATCTCAGTAGAGTAGGAAGTCTTTTGTACCTTTGTTGTTCTGCAGGACCTATCAAGGATCTCAAGATCGAAGCTCGGCCTGGACTTTGCAAGGAAAAACGTCGTTTCATAAGGTACATATCTTTCTCCTTCTCTTTCATTCATTAGCTTGATTAGATCTAAAAGGAAGTCAGTGTCCATGTTAAGCACTTTTTGTCTTGGCCTTAGGAGTCTAGAGACCAAGAGGGAATCCACTTTTCCGCAGGGGGTTCACCTTCAACAAGGTGAAAAATCCACTTTAGAATGATTATATGATGGTTTGAGACCACTTTCAAGGTCCATGATCTATTATCTTATCTTAGGTTATGCATGGTTCATTCACATTAGTGAGCATAGCCTTTCTCAACTTAAAAAATGAATCAATAAAAAAGAGATGTGATGTTGTGAGAGGTAATCCAACTCCTCATCTACTTCCTTGATTGTATTACTTTATCTCTTTTACCTTATTATTTTTCTCAATTTCCTCGACTTTATCTTTGAAAATTGCTTATCATAATGATTAGTTTCCTTCATAGCTTCCTTTTTAGCTTTGTTCATTCTTTGAAGTTCCAAATTTTCAGGAAGAATTATCTGGGCTTCGAGTCAGCCCCTCTTTATGGATATACTCCCTTGTACTACTACGCCCATATTGTGTTGTTCATTCCCTTCCATATGGAAGATATTTACCACATGGTTGCATTGATCCTTGGGAGATAGAGAGTTAGACGACAAAAATTTCTCTAGCTCTTTTGATTTCAAGACTAAGAAAATCCCCTTTCCAATTTCAATTGAAAACACCAATACTCACCATCTACCCAACCATGAAAATCAATGTGGGGGAGACATACCTCACTGCTCTAAGGGTGAGTGCAAGAAGTTTATGGCTAAAAAAGTGGCAAGGGAATGAGTAAGAAAGAACACTCGCAGGAATGCGTACACGTTCTTAGGAACACATACATGTCCCTATACCTATAGGTTTGGATGTGGTCGAACCTCCACATGGACTTCCACGTAGGTTTAGTGGAAGGAATGCATGTGTGTTCTTAAGAATTTGTTCACGGTCTTAAGAACGCTTGCGCTTTCTTACTGATAAAATTATTTAAAGGGCCTGAGCGCGATTTGTGCCCATTGTGCACAAATTGCACTCCTATTTCTCTCATTCAAGAAATATAGTGGAGATAGAGAGGAGGAAGAAAGGGAGGATCTTGCCACCATGTCCATGTATGTTACATTTTTCTTAATTTTAATCCAATTTAGTCATTCCAATTTAGTATTTTTCTTCCAATAATCTAAATTAAAAAAAATTGTAATTTTGTATTTTAAATAAAAAGGGACCCTAATTTACAAGCCATTAGATTGCAGCATATAAAATACAATACAAACCCAGGACAATTTAAACTATTTCGAAGAAAACCAACAAGTTCAAAACCCCAACCCACCACCACCACACAATGTAAACACTGAAATTGATGAGGGGTTGGTTATATTACGAACCCTTCAGGAACAATTAAGGGAGACTAGAGAGCCTAGAAGAGTCTCCTTAGCCACTTATTTGGATATCATTGTGTAGTCCATTGCAAGTTCCCAAGAGAAATTGACCTCTATTTATGATTATAGGAAAGAATGTGTGAGTATTATAACACTGGTTTGGACAGAAACCAAGTCAAAGAACTAGGCATTTCAAAACAACAAATATTGTCTATTTTTAGGGATCCTAGAAATGGACAAGAACTAAAATTGACCAGGAAACACATCTCCATTGACTAGTTCATCCATCCCCAGATTAGTCAAAACTAGATGGATAGGTGGTATATGGATTTTGATAAACCTCCCTGCAATAACATGGATGTTCCTTTATATTTTCTAAGGAAATTATGGGCTGAGTTTATTATAGGTAATAATGTAAACTACTTTAACATTGGTGACTTCCATGGGGTGGGTCGAGGGTCTGCACATGACTAAGATCATGCCAGGAGAGACCCCGTGTTAGGTATTGATCCCCATAGGTGAATTCTTGAACCCCCTACCCAAAATCCTCCTGTTGTAGAGAACTTTCAATAGGTACAACTAACCATCTCATCATTGACTCATAGCCTAGTGCAACATAGTAGATTTGTTTCACTATCTCGGTAGGAGGTTCCTGCTAGTGAAATCGAAAGAGGGGTTGGAGCGCCAACATGCACATGAGAGTAAAGTGAGGAGAGGGTACATGGACATATTCATCATCCATGTGAACCTCACATATGATTTTAGGGTCCTAACCCGCACATAGGTAGAACAATATATTCATATGTAATAAAGGTCAATATTAATAAGGCCTTTCAATAAAATAGATTAAGGCGGATGTAAGAAGACCTAATAGAAGCTTCCACTTTTAGAAGGATCTTCCTCTAGATGCTTCTTTTTAGTATAAATAGGAGTCAAGGGTATGATAACCCTAGCTTGGATATTATTGTAATAGATCTCTTCTCAACTAGAGATTGCCCCTTCGAAGAGGCCCGTGAACATTGCTTTTAGATTCAAAATGTTATTTCTGTTGTTATTCTTGTATCATTTCAGTTTTATTGTGGTGAATGTTCTGGTTATATTGTTTTTATTCTGCCATTACTAGAATTTTACTTCTGTTATGCATACATTTTATATCTGGTATATTACAAGTGGTATCAGAGCACTTTCCTCGACAGAAAGTGTGGGTTAATTTTTTTTTCAGGGTAGAGACATATTCCGGCATCTTTAAGCCACAGAGATCTGTCATTACATGCATAAACTCGTGGTTGAGGGATTCATACATGCAAGAAATACAAGTGGTACTTAAGTGCACATATGTTGGCCACCCTTGTAACCCCTGTTGGTACCCCTTCGAGTGGTAGCACATTAGACAACACCTGTGTACGGATCGGCCTAGATTACTTGAAACCCTCTTTAGATAAACCGATCAGCCACCTAACTACTCTAGTACCTAGGTAGTTGGGTAGTATGGCTAAGGGTATGGTATATCCTCCTTAGTTAGTGCCCTGTGATATTGGGCCAAGTACTATTGTTGGACCCAACACATATATTAGAGAGCTATAGCACAGGGAAAACCCTTGTCTGTAGAACCCTTGAATACCTAACCCTTGGGGACAGAAACATAAACAAATTAAAACAGACAAGATCTATTGTCATGCAACTGTGTTTGGGTTGCCAAGTAAATACACATTTCTTTATGGTTAAGCATTTGGGCATTTCCTCTATGCAATATTCTTCAGACCGGAGTCTAGAAATTTTTTCACCATTATTTAAGACCTATTCCATTGGATTCATCTCTTTGCCCTTATCACATTTATCCATATCATTTTTTCGACAAAATGCTTTTACCCCACCCACCCCTTTTCAGTTTCCCCATCCTCATGGCCCATACTCATAGCCAAGACTTGGAAGCTCGCTTCAACACCTTGCAATATAGTCTCATTGAGACCCAACAATCTATCTTTGAGTGCCTGGATTTTAGAACAAAGGGCATGTCTGATGCCTTTTTTCGAGAGTGTTTTATCAGCGGCCTCAAGGATGAAATTCAGGCCCATGTCCTCATGGATCGGCCTGAGAGTTAGGTGGAGGCTACCAAAAGAGATAAAGAGGCACAACAGGTTGTATCTTCTCAAAACCACAAACCCTCCTTTATCCCTCGCCCTAAACCAATAAATGCCACTACTCCCTCTACTCCACTAAAGATCCAAAAAATGACCAGGGCTGAAATGGCTGAACACCAACTCAAAGGCCTTTGTTATAACTGTGATGACAAATATTTCCTGGGCCACAAGTGTAAAGAAAAAAATATTTTTATGGCCATATCCGAGGATATTTCAGAAGAAGATAAAGAAACTCCCTTTGTGTCTAAGTCACTTGAATCCATTAACATAACCCCTCCCTCAGACCCTCCTGAAGTAGAACCAGTCATTTCTGTCAATGCTCTCACGTGCTTCTTCGCTCCCTAAACTCTCAAGCTAATCGGTTACATCAAGCATCGAAAGGTCATCATTCTAGTTGATAGTGGCAACACCCATAATTTTATCCATCGCCGCATTTCCCAAGAAACTCATTGCTACATCCATGTCATCAATAATTTCCAAATCATGATTGCGAATGGTGGTTCCATAAAATGTGGAGGGAGTTGTGAAAATGTGTGTCTCCAAATTGGTGACTACCACCTCAAATCCCATATGTTTTCTATCGACATGGGAGGTTGTGACAATGTGTTGGGTGCAGATTGGCTAAGGACTTTGGGTCCCATTCTCATGGATTTTAAAGAATTAACCATGAAATTCGACCAGGAGGGCCACCAATATAATTTCCAAGGAATCATTGTCATTTTACCTGATATCATTAGTTCCCATCACATGGAGAAGCTGCTCAAAAAGGGTCATTCTGGTGTTATCGCCCAACTCCATGCCATACAAGCAACAGAGACACCCTCGGTACCGTAAGACCTCCAAGCCATCCTTTCTAAACATCAATTGGTCTTTTACACTCCCCAAGGCCTCCCTCCTTCCCATGGTGTTCATGATCATTCCATTCCCCTTGTACCTAGAACCCTTCCTCCCAATATCCATCTGTATCGTCACCCCTTTTCCCCAAAAAATGAAATTTAGAAAATGGTCTAGGAACTCCTTAATGTAGGTGTTATACACCCTAGTACGAGCCCCTACTCGTCTCCTGTGGTCATGGTCCTGAAGAAAAAAGGTTCTTGGTGAATGTGTCCTGACTTCCATGCCCTCAACAAACTTACCATCAAAGACAAATTCCCCATTCCTATCATTGATGACCTCCTCGATGAATTGAGTGGCACCCAATTCTTCACTAAACTGGATCTTCATTTGGGCTACCACTAGATATGTATGAAAGAGGAAGACATTCCCAAGACTTCCTTTAGAACTCATGAGGACCACTATGAGTTTTTGGTCTTGCCCTTTTGCTTGTGTAATGCCCCCTCCACCTTCCAAATCCTCATGAATCATGTCTTCCATCTTTTTCTCCACCATTTTGTCTTAATTTTCTTTGATGATATCCTCATCTATAGAAAAACCTGTACATAACATCTTTCTCATGTGGATAAAGTTCTCCATCTACTCTCTCAGCACCAACTTTTCCTGAAACAGTCTAAATGTGCTTTTGGTGCTTCAGAAGTAGAATACTTGGGTCATCTGGTTGGAAAAGATGGCGTCAGGGTGGATTCTAAAAATATTGAGGCCATGCAAGACTGGCCTCACCCAAAGACTCTTAAGAGATTGCATGGATTTCTAGGCTTAATAGGGTATTATCGCAAGTTTATTAAGAATTATGGGAAGATTGCAACACCTCTCACTGCTCTCCTAAAAAATAAATCTTTCACTTCGGCTCCAGCCACTGCTTAAGCTTTTCAAACCTTGAAGATGGCCATGTGCACCGCCCCAGTCCTCACCCTTCCCAATTTCACAAAGACATTTGTGTTGGAATGTGATGCCTCGGGGAAAGGAATTGGTGTTGTCCTTATGCAAGAGGGTCGACCTTTGGCCTTTACCAGCAAGCAACTATCTTAAAGAAATCTAGGAAAATCCA
>JZKD02S1672699.1:555438-567840 GCA_000966675.3 Picea glauca
ATGAGATCATTTATAAGAAAGGAAAAGACAATGTGGTTGTGGATGCACTTTCCCAAAAATATGAAGATGAAGGATCCCTTTTTTCTCTTTCATTCATTGTACCAAATTGGCTCCAGGATATTCTCCAAGAATGGCTACAAGATCCCAAAACTTTGCAGTTGATCCACCAATTGCAGTCCAATGCTCCATCTTCCCCAGGGTACTCTTGGCTCCATGATGAAATTTGATACAAAGGCCATTTGTATTTAAGTAAACAATCAAATCTTAAATCCATGGTACTTTCTGAGCTTCATGCTACACCCACAGCAGGGCACTCCGGGTTCACCAAAACCTATGACAGGGTCAAACGTTCCTTTTTTGGGGATGGTATGAAATAGGAAATTCATAATTTTGTAGTTGAATGTGATGTGTGTCAATGTAACAAGGGAGAAACAGTCAAATCATCAGGCACGGTACAACCACTCCTGATTCCACCTGCTATTTGGAAGGATATCTCTATGGATTTTATTATTGGCTTACCCAAATCAGGAAATAAATCCATCATCATGGTGGTTGTTGATCGCCTTTTCAAGTATGCTCATTTATGTGCCCTTCAACACCCATTTACATCATCCACGGTGGCTCAAATATTCATGGATCAGGTCTTCAAGCTTCATGGCATGCCACACTCTATTGTTTCTGATCGCGACCCAACTTTCAGAAGCAATTTTTGGCAAGAACTATTCAAGATACAAGGCACCGAATTGCATCTCAGCACAACTTATCATCCCCAGACTGATGGCCAAATTGAAGTTTTCAACAAGTGTTTGGAAACATATTTGAAGTGATTTTCCTCGGAAAAGAAAAATCAGTGGGCTCAATGGTTACCCATAGATGAATGGTGGTACAACACTTCATACCATACAACTACACACATGACTCCTTTTGAAGTAGTATATGGACATAAGCCACCTTCAATTCTCTCATACTTACCGGGTGCCTTGAAGGTCCAGGTGGTTGAGCTAACACTTATAGATTGAGAGGCTATTCTCCGTACCCTCAAAGAGAATTTGGTCATGGCCCGGAATCGCATGAAGAAACAAGTAGATAAAGGTCTCTCTGAACATCAATTTGCAGAAGGGGATCAGGTGTTTCCTCGACTGCAACCTTACAAGAAAACTTCCCTCAAGGCCGAGCATTGTCAGAAGCTAGTGCCCAAATTTTATGGTCCTTATACCATGCTCAAGAATGTGGGACAAGTTTCCTATTAGTTAGATTTTCCCAACCATTCGAAACTACATCCTATTTTTCATGTTTCATGCTTAAAGAAGGTGATTGGAGCTAAGTGCCAAATTAAAACCAACCTTCCAGAGTTAACTAAGGAAGGATCCATTTGGCTACAGCCAGAAGTAGTTTTGGACCAGAATGAGTGTCACCTATGTCAGAGAACCATCAAGGAAGTTCTAGTCCAGTGGAAAGATACAACTCTAGCAGACGCCACTTGGGAACCAACTACCATTCCGCAACAATTTCCTCATCTCAAGCCTTGAGGACAAGGCTATTTTTGAGGGGGTGGACATGTTAGGGTCCTAACGTGCACATAGGTAGAAAAATATATTTTGATGTAATAAAGGTCAATATTAATAAGGCATTTCAATAAAATAGAATAAGGCGGATGTAAGAAGACCTAATAGAAGCTTCCGCTTCTAGAAGGATCTTCCTCTATATTCTTCTTTTTAGTATAAATAGGATTCGAAGGTATGAGAACCCTATCTTGGATATTATTGTAATAGAGCTCTACTCAACTGGAGGTTGCCTCCTCGAAGAGGCCTTTGGACATTGCTTTCAGATTCAAAGTGCTATTTTTGTTGTTATTCTTGTATCATTTTAGTGTTATTGTGGTGAATGTTCTAGTTATATTGTTGTTATTCTACCATTACTAGCATTTTACTTCTGTTATGCATACATTTTATATCTAGTATATTACATATGATCGAGTTGCGAGAAGACATGTTATGGGCCTATAGAGCCCAGTGGACAACAAAGCTTCATGGAGGAGGTTAGTATATTAACCCTCTATATGTTCTTCATCGTTATATATATATTTTTTATTTTTTGTATTTATATAGATATTTGATTGTATGTTGTTTTGTAGTTGTTGCGTCCCAACAATAGACCCTCTACAACTATGGATGCATCAATGCCTAGTGTTATAACTCTAATTTTCACCAGACATACTTACCTAACATCAGGCCATCCCACATGCCTTCTTTGCCAAGCCAGTATTGAACAACTCTTCTTAAAAACACCCTTTTTAAAGGCCCACACACCCTACTCCACTACTGCATGAGTGTACATACTAGTTGCCTCACTACAACCCGTGTGTACCTACAAAAGCACGAAAAAAGGAAAGTTACTGATAAAACACACAAATTTGGGTAAGGTAACTAAACCTTTCAGCCATGCATGGTTGGTCATTCAACCAAATACCTAGCTCCTTCTAGCCTTTAAAAGAAGGGGTAAGGGTCCCATTTGAAAAAAGGAAAATCATAGTAAAGAAACTATACCCAATTGAGCATTCCCCTTGTCCCAACCTTTAGCCATCCTTGTGCAAAGAGAAGTATAAATAAAAGAAATTGGAGGATAGTCGAAGAGGATCCCAGGACCAATTTCGAGGAGCAGTGTCGACAACATATTGTAAGTTTACTCCTGTGAATATTAATACAAAAAGGAATACTCTTCCCGTCTCACCATTTCATGTGTTCAAGATGAATATTTATTTTATTATATTGTCACAACTAACCCAACAATTAGTATATGAAATACATGTTCCCAACTTTTTGTTTGTTCATGTGTGAATGCAGGTCAGCTTTGGGAGGAGGCTTGCAGCCAAAGAGTGAGTGAAAGAAAAGGGATCAACATCAAACGAAGGACTCAAGGTAGAGTTACCAAATCTTGTTTACACCTTTGTATTACATGAATGTGGGGTTTTGTGTTGGGAGAATAGAAAAGAGTAGAAGCCTTTGAAATGGTCATTTTCTGCATGCATGATTAGAGCCCTTAAATGCTAAGTCTGTAGGAGTGATTCCCACCCACAACAGAATTGGCGATCATATTGGGGATCTCTAGGGTTTTCTGGGAGTCCTTTTTGGGTATTTAAAAAAAAATTGTTTCATTACTTGTTTTTAGAGTTTCTGTAAAAGTTTGAGCTAGCAGGGATTCTGGTCTTCCATACCAGTTCTTCCTACTTACTTTGCTTGGCTGGATTTTCTTTTATGGGAAGTCACAGAGGTACATGTAGCCTGTATAAGACCTGCATGCATGTACATGTGCCCAACCTTCACATAGCCCACGTGGACACGCTAGCTGTTGAAGTAACAGTAGCATGGCTAGGTTCATAATTTTTTTATTAAAGAGGTAGTCATCCTCTTCCCTATCGGAAGTGATTCTTCTAAGGGGTTTTCTAAAACTCATTCTAGTCTCTGTTTTTGCAATTTGTAGCTTAGGTACCATCTCAGATTGGTTTTGTTCTATGAAATTTTCCTTGAATTGTTTTTCTTTTTTGACAAAGTAAGTTTCTAAGTCTTCAAGAGATTTTGGTTCTCAATACCAGTAGTCTCTGCCAGTGCTTTATTTCTTGTCTTTTCATTTTTTGAAGAGTTACAAAGGTACACGTGGCCTGCATAAGGTCTGCATGTGTCTACACGCCCTCTGACCTTACACATCTCACATGCACACGCTGGCTATTGAACTGTCATCACCGTTCCTGTTGAGAAAATTTTTGTTTAAGGAGAGGCAATCATTCTTTTCCTTGTCAAGAGTTATACCTCTCGAGCTTCTTAGTCGCTGTCACAGCAGTCAACAACTTAGGTCTGATCACAACAATAACTTTCTTTTTCATTAAAACGTTTTCTTAAAATTTGTTTTCTTTCATAGGGTTTTCAGAAAAGTGTGAGAGTCTGCTTTCATGAGTTTATGTGTTATTTTCAGTAACTCTTTGCGATCTGCACTTAGGCCAGAAGTTTTCTTGGTCTTTACTTTTCATCATTTTTCCTTTTTTCTTTGGGAGCATTAAAAAAAAAAAAAAAATTATTTCTTGGTTTGGTTAAGTGTTGGTTTGCATTAATAACCAGGAAAAAATTTTCTTTCATAAGTTATTGGTTGTTTACTTAGGAAAATAAGTAGCTCGTAGTCGAGCGAAATCCTGTTTTGAGTTTTCTATTCAAAGATCATAGAAAAAAATTTAGATTGAAAAGTTGATTAAGAATTGTGTCAATAAGAAGTTATTTTGTTTCCAACTTTCTGTTTATCTTTTCTTTCATCTCTCAAAACATCATTAGTTTCACTTTCATAACCTTTGACTTAAGACAATCCATAAAAAATTAACAATTAATTAAAATCAACTAGACTTTATGTTTGTAGGGTCCATCAATTAGTTTAGGCTAGAGCCTTGATTTAGGTTGGAGAGGAAACTCTTCAAGGCTGCAAAACATACATAAGAGTTTGTGCTAGGGAGTGTTAAAAGTCCAGTATTGTGAAATTTATCTAGGACCCCCCTCTAACACAGGGGATAAACATGAGGTCACGTGGAGAAAGGTAGCGGAGATAACCCCTCCAAAGTCGGACCAAGCGTAGTGGGGAATGCATATAGAGGGCTTGTTTTGGGATTTCGTCCATTGTATTTGCCACGGAGATTCGTGGGTCTCAAATCCATTTGAGGTCCTTAGTTGTATTCTGGACCACTTGATTTTGATACCCTTGACAGGTTTCGAGCTTGATACCCTACTCATTACAGTCCACCCGACTATCAATTGTACCCGCCTGGTGACTGTTCACGCATTGGTAACCTAGTTGCCATTATTTTAGGGACTTACACAGGTGACTGCGGGGGTAGACCGTGGTACCTAGGATAGACATCGGGCCACACTTTACAGAGTATACTCGGAGGGTGCTTTCATGTTCAAGTTTCACTTGCCCCGGTAAGTTTCTCTAGTGTTGGTTGTTGTAACTGTTCTTCCAAATAGTTTAGTCATTTCTTGTTTTAACTCGTAGGGAATTTTTCTAGTGTGTGTTTTTTTTGAATGAATAGAAAGCCCTAGTGTGTCTTTGATCTTCTAACATAGTGGAGGATCATGAGCTCCACTAGTCATGAAGGCTTCTTGGCCTACCACCGGTTACACTGGAGCCACCCCCGCCACCACTAACAAGAAAGCTAGACCAACAAGGGTCTTTTGAAGCAATCGAGTCACAGGAAACTGTGCCCGACCAAAATCTGGAGGAACCAACTATTTTATACCTTGGAGTAGAAGCTCTCAGTCCACCTAAAAATCCAATCACTGATCTTTCGACACCCATCATCATACATATTTATCCTTACGGGCTCCAGATAGTGTCACACATAGCAATGGAAACAAATGTTGCCACTTCTTCTGGGGATTCATCTATTCCCACTACAACTGTCACCACAGGGGGTGTTACACCTTCTAACCCACCATCATCGGTCCAAGACACCATGGTCTCAACTGCCTCTACCATGAGAAGTGGTATGATCCTATCTTTGGTGGTGACCACTGCTCCTTTCACACAGAGTGAGATAGGCCCTCCATTCTCATATGAGATGCCTAGCTCAGGTACAAGCCCAATACTATCCTACTCCACTTTACAGACTTTAGGTCTAGGGGTAGGGAGCTCTAACGATCCTATGCAAGGACCCATGGGGGGCACTTAAGCTCCTTTTAACGCTTTCCCTTAGAAGGGAGGTCATATACCTCCTTCGTCCCCTTCACTCGACGGTACCCACCAGCAATCCATCGGGCCAAACACACAACATAGTTCATTTGGAGCAGGGAGTCAATGATCACCTTCTCATAATATGTTGGTAGGTTTGACACCATTTTATTTGTTCAGTGTGTTTGGTAACAACGCTTTCTCTTTAGTTTCTTTCCCGACTGGGGGCAACCTTGGTTACAGACAACCTAATCCTATGCAGGGTACTATTCCTGCACAGGGGGGAAACCCAAGAACTTCTTTTGCATCAGGACCTTGGAATTATTAGAAGGGATCAGTTCCCTCATCAGGAATGTTGATATCGGGAAATTATTTTCACAACCAATGGAACCCCAAGCAAGGTGTAGTACCTATGCCTATGGGATTGGCATGGGGCAACCCTTCCCAAGGTCTTTTGAATGTAATGCATGCCCAACCATCTATGTCCTATTTTGAGAATCAACAGATGATGTCTCCTCAAATGCAAAATCTATACATTGGTCATGGCCATGGTTTTTACCAGAACCCCAGCCAACAACCCAACTACCTTTCCTGAGAACCTGGTGCCAATCAAACTCCAGGCCCCTTTTTCCATGGTTATCACCAACAACCCAAACTACCTTTCCTGGCAACCTTGCATTTGTTAGACTTAACAAAGTTGTTGAATGACCCTATCTGTCATGATCCGTGTTGGCCTCCTATACAGAAGAAGTTTCCTTTGGACATACCAAAGTTCGAAGCCAAGCCTAACGAAGATCCAGGAGATCATGTGACTACTTTTCATCTTTGGTGCTAATCTAATTCATTGAAAGATGACTCCATACAATTGTGATTGTTTCAATGTACTCTCATTGGGAGTGCTACTAAATGGTACATTGATATAGACTACTCTATATACTCTTCCTTCGATGAATTGGCAATGGATTTCCTAAACCATTTCCAATTACCTATGAGATACGACACTGGCACATAATTGCTGGCCAATTTCAAATAGACAAAAGCAGACCATATCTCTGACCACATCCGAGAGTGGAGACGCCGAAAGAGTTTGATTAAGGCGTCAGTCCCACCAACATTCCTACTAGAGTGGTTCCTTAAGTCTTTGGTCCCACATTTATCCAAAGATGTCGCAATGTCAGGCGTGTCTTCCAAAGAAGATGCAATCATGAGAGCTCAACAACTTGAGCTAATCTATTCTTAGTTTGGTCTACTATATGAGATCTTTCCAGACGTGCCACGATCAATACTTGATAAAAATAGACAGAGAGATGGACCACATGTCGATGGTATTGTTGGTTTAGTACAAACAAATCCCACTGAACAACTGATGAAACAATTGCATCAATTGTCTATCCATCATACAACGACTAGCCAGACTACTGTTCCAGCTGCTCCCCCTACCCAAACTTCGGATGTACACAGTGTGCAATCGACAAATTTGAAGGCCACCCAACAACCTAATGGAAAGAAAAAACAATGTAAGAAGGGTAAGGGGGATAAGAAACCCACTAATAATGTTGGCGGGGACAAAACTGAAAAAAGGAAGTCAAGGTAGACATGTAATCTGTGTGTGGAAGACTACCTGACTCACCAATGCCCTCAGCTTGCAGAGGCCCAAAAGTTATTGTCATAGCAATAGCCTATTGTGTTAACAAACCCTTTTCAACATAGCCAAAATCTAACTCAAGCCTCTACAAGCATAGAAGGGGGCAGTCAAGGACCCCCTTTGTCTTGGAACAATCCTGCATCCATGAATGTGTATATGATGAAAGGTGATGCCTATATATCGACTAGAGCACATGATTACAGCAAGCCAAGCACCTCTAATAATGGTAAAGAAGATGAAACCCCATCTCTTCCTCTCCAGATCGAGAAGACATTGGGTGAAACCATGACACACATCCCAAAAGGTGTGTTTAAGAAATATTCTCACAACCCAAACGCAAGGGCTGCCCAGAACTACTATGTGGTGGAGGATTTGTCTCAAACCCCTTGTGCGATGTCTTCTTTTGAAGTCCTCCAAAGATGCCCTTCCTCGAGAAAGGATCTATTATCCACTTTAGGATCCATCGAGACTTGTAATCTGGGTATGATCATGCTTGATATGACTGACTTAAAACCTTGTCTTCCATACCATGTAGCATTCCATATAGTCATGGCTTACACCATGAAAACTTTTACTCAAAACATTTTCTGCACGGTGGTTGTTGAGGGTTCCTCAACATGCATAATGTCTTTGGCATGTTGGAAGGCCATTGGCCAGCCCGTTTTGTCTCTGTCACCTATTCTTCTTACTTCTTTCGACGGTCATTCATTCTGACCACATGGAATTATCCCCTCTTTTCCCATGTAGTTAGGAGGGAAAACCATGTGTGTCGAGGTTGAAGTGGTCAACGCATCTCTCAACTACAATCTCTTGTTAGGAAGGATTTGGACCTATGCTATGCAAGCAATAGTCACTATAGTTTTTTGGGTCTTTTTTTTTCCACACGAGGGCCAGATTCTGACCATTGATCAGTTGTCTTTCTCCCATCCTGACCCTTCATTGGGGGAATCTATCGTCCCAATGATTGATAACCCTCAACCTGGTATCGTCAACATAGGGGTTGGTTTGTGCCCACCTTTGATGGGAACTTTAGATTACCCACCTCCTCAAGGCGATGTTAAGTTCATATCTGACCACCATAAGGTTGAGGTTTTCCAAGTTTTGTCATTTCGCATGACTTACTTCAATGATCCATGGATTCTTCCTCCCTCATTGGCCATGATGGAAGAGACATGGCGCCATGGTATGTCCATGCCCTTGTCCATGGCAGAAGTAGCATACTCTTTAGTCCAGAAAGCTTTCACTGACCCCAATCCAACTCCCACACAAGAGTTAGATCTGATTCTAGATCCTATTTGGGCTCAAGGTTCCCTCGCTGATACATATTATTTAGATTTAGTCTTTCCCTTAGATGAAGCAATCATAGAAGCAATGACTAGTCTGGACAAACCCTGGGGTGATCTCCATCACAGATCTTACTTCCTCCTGGAGTTAAGTAGAATTGACGTATGGGGAATTCATCTTGACTATGATTGGAGATAGGTCTTGTCCTATTAATCCTTTGGCTACACATGTTGTTTATGCCGAGGGTGATATGGAAACCATCACCAAAACTATACCTATAAACATCTCCAGAACCCCTGGCATAATGGAGAATGTTTTCGTCAGAGCTGATTGCTCCCCCGAAGAGATTCAAATCTACACATATTTATTTAAGGAATTCTGTGACGTTTTTTCTTGGTCTTACGAGGAAATGGCAGGCATCGATCCAAAAATTGTTGAACACAAAATCATGACTTATCCTGACACTAAGCCAGTTCGGCATATGCTTCATCCAGTTAATCTTAAGAAAGAAGTAGCTATTAAGGTTGAAGTGGAAAAACTGCTCAAGGCATGTTTTATCTACCCTGTCCATTTGACCCAATGGGTGTCAAACCCCATGCCGGTTAACAAAAAACAAGGTAAAATTCACGTATGTACAGACTTCTATGATTTGAACAAGGCTTGTCCAAAACATAATTTCCCCACAACATTTATTGACCAGATAGTCGATGAATGCGCAGGTTGTGAGGCCTTTTCTTTCATGGATGGTTTTTCAGGATATAATCAGATACAAATCAAACCCTAAGACCAACACAAAACATCATTCATTTGTCCATGGGCTACATTCACGTATCGTAAGATGTCGTTTGGTCTGAAAAATGTTGGTGCTACCTTTCAGTGGGCCATGTCTTTTTCTTTCCATGATCTCAAACATATCATCGAGGCCTACTTAGATGATTTAGCATCACGCTCTCATAAGAGAACTGATCATCCCACACACCTCCGACTTATCTTTGAGTGATGTCACTACTTCCGGATTCGCTTGAATCCCCAAAAATGTAGTTTTTATGTGATGTTGGGTCGTCTCTTAGGTTTCATAGTTTCAACAACAGGGATCATGTTCGATCCTCTCAAGGTTGAGGCAATAGTTTCGTTGCCTCCCCCATGTACAATCCTTCAACTTCAGAGTCTACAAGGAAAAGAAAACTTTTTGCGGCGTTTCATTGCAAACTATGTTGAGATTACAAAGGGATTTATGTGCTTACTGAAGAAATACATTCCTTTTTATTGGGATGATACCACTCAAGGCTCCTTCAAAGCATTGAAACATGCCCTCACAACTGCCCCTCTGCTTCGGCCACCCAATTATAACAAATATTTCTTATTATACTTAGCTACTGTAGAGTCAACCATCGACATGGTCTTAGTTCAGGAGGATGATTTTCTCTTAGAATATGTGATTTATTACCTTAGCCGAGGCCTAGTTGGACCAGAACTCAATTATTGTCATATCGAAAAACTTGCATTGGCAGCAGTCCATGCTATCCAACGGTTCTGTCATTATGTTTTGTTTTGCAAGACCACCGTCATTGTCGTTGTGAATCTGTTTCAATACGTGTTGACATGACGGGTAATCGGTGAAAAGATCAGTAGATGGATAGTTTTCATCTAGAAATTTGAATTAGATTTCATTTCAGCAAAATCCAAAAAGTCACTTGTCTTTGCGGAACTCATCTCGGAACTTCCGGTCAAGTTAGGTGATGTTATGTGCGAAGAATCACCTATTCAAGGAGACATGTTTTTTATAGCATCTTCAGACCCCTAGTGTTATAACCCTAAAATGCACCACACAGGTTTACCTGGCATCAAGCCAACTCATGCCTCTTCCTAGCCAAAGCCATGTTGAACAAAACCTTAAAAAACCACTTAAATCAAGCAACCCGCACCCTAACCTCTCACTGGCCGCATTGGACCGCTTGCTGGCCTTCTACTGCACGCGGGTTTCCGGATTTGGTTAAAGATCTTTTGGGTAGTTCAAAGAATTTCAGTCTCTGTTTCTTTGTTTATTTTTTGTTTTCTGTTAGGTCAATGCTAGCAGGGAACCTGGTTATCAATACCAGTCTTCCTTGACTGACGCTTGACATTGATTCTCGGGACACACAGAGGTACCCGCGGCCTGCAGAAGCCCTGCCCGTGGGTAACCCGTGCCCTAACCTTCTTCAGCCCGCGGGTGACCGCCTGTTGTAGTGGTTTCAGTAGCGTGTAGAGACCAGGAAACTTAAGAGGCAGTCTCCTCATCCCTGCCAGAATTTTACCTTCTCAGGGGGCTTTCTAGATCCTGTCTGGGTCTTGATTAGTTTATTGTCTTGCTTTCAGTCAGTCGTATTGTTTTGGTCATTCTTTGCATTTGTTTTCTTGTTTGAAAATTTTATTTTTCTGTTGAAGTACCAACATCCAAGCCTTTCAGAGACCCTGGTTGTCAATACCAGAGGCCTTTTTCAGGTCTGGGCTGCCTGTGTTTGATTTTTTCTCAGATTTTATACCTGCCCGCGGGCTGCTTTAGTTTTGAGCGCGGATACCCACAGGCTGTTATATATTAGCACATGGTTGACCGCGTGCTGTCTTGGTGACAGTCACGGGTCTGTCTGGTTTCCTTTCAGCCTGGGTGGGGTAGTCATCCCCTCCTGTGGTGAGAAGTGCTCCTTTCAGGGTTTGGAGTCTGGGGGGACACAGTCAGCAGGTTAGGGTATCTTATCCTTAGCTTGTGTTGTTAGTCAATATTTTTATAGAGAAGACAAAAGAGAAAAAATATTTGTTTTATGGTTTTTAGGCAAGTGTTAGAATTGGTGCTGTTGAGATTTCTTTGTTGCATTTTTTGTGCTCTGATTCTGTTTGCGATCTGTGCTTTAAGCCAGAGTTTTCTTTTCATTCTCTTGGTTTTATTCTTGTCGATATTTTTCCTTGTTGTGTTATCTTACAACGAAATAAAAAAAAACAATTTCTTGTTTCATTTTCTTCTTGGTTTGAAGATTGTGTTGTTGCATCAGTAGCTAGGAAATAAATCTTTTTCATAAGTTTTTGTAGTGTATGTCGAGTATAAGTAGCTCGCAGATCTGAGTGAAATTCCTTCGTATTTACTGCATGAAATCTTAGTAAATTTGAAAAAGAAAAGAAGTCTTTCATTGAAAAGTTGTTGATTTTGCATTTTAGTAAGAGTTTTTTGTTTCCAAGCAATTTTGTTCATTTTTTGCTTTGAGTATTTTTACACACCATCAGTTTCACTTCCGCACCTTGAGATTTAAAAATCCCATTAAAAGCAACGCTAAATAAAATCAAGTAGAATTTTCTGTTTGTAGGGTGCATACACTAGCTTAAGAATAGGGCCTTGGAATAGGTTGGAGAGTAAATTCTCCAAGGCCACCCAAATCAAACATTGGAGTCTGTCAATAGGGAGTGTAGAAGTCCAGTTACGGAAATTTATTCAGGACCCCCCTCTAACACAGGGTCTAAACACGAGGTCGCGTAAGGAAAGGTAGCGGAGATAGCCCCTCCAAAGCTGGACCGAGAGTTGTGGAGAACACATATAGAGGATCTGTTAAGGGATTCCATCGTTAGCATTTTCCACGGAGCTTCGTGGGTCTCGAATCCATTAGAGGTCCTCAATCGTCTTCCGGAACACTTGCTCTCGATACCCTTGATAGGTTTCAGGCTTGATACCCTGCTCATTGTGGTCTACCCGACTGCCGACTGTACCCGCCTGATAGTTGTTCACGTGCTGGCAAACTAGT
>JZKD02S1672699.1:596554-610911 GCA_000966675.3 Picea glauca
CTGGAACTCCCAGCCATGCATGGCCGAGAGTTCGTCTAAAACCCTAGCTCCTTCTAGCCTATAAAAGAAGGGGTAGGGGTACTATTCAAAAGGAGGAAAAATCATAGCAAAGAAAATCTACCAAATTGCCAAGTCCATTTTGTCCCAACCCTTTAGCCTTGCCTCAAGATTTAGGAGAAATTCAAGCAACAACAGTTGGAGGACAAAAGAAGAGGAGGAGCCCAGGATCAGGATCGATGAACGATGGCCAGTCTCTGTAATCATTGTAAGTTGGTTCATATTGAGATTAATGAAAAAGATACTTTTCCCGTCCCGAATACATGAGTCTTATCTATGTTATTTGATTTGTGTTTAATCTCTAACCCTCTAGTAGATCAGTAGCATGCATGCGTAGTCTTGTCTTGATTGCAGGATCGCTTTGTGGAAGGAGCAGCAGCAGCAAGGAGATAAAATCTCAATTGAGGATCTACGTCAACCGTCGATACAAAGGTTAGTTGATTCTTCCCATGTTTTCCTGAGAAAAAGGGTTCTAGGTTTGGGTAGGAGGTTAAAAGTTATTTCTTGAAGGGTCATGATCTACATGCAAGTTTAAAGCCCTAGCTTGCTAGTCCGTAGGGTAGAATACCCCACAACACCTACTATGGAGATATACATGTCTATCTCCAGACTTTGAAGTGCCCCACCTCTTCTTCTCATGATGAGCGTCACCATATACATCATCAGGCCAAGAACTATCTCATCCTCAAAGACACTCTCTATTGTCTAGGTGTAGATTGCATCCTTCGTTGGTGCCTCACTCATGAAGAAGTGGACATCATGCTTAACGATTTTCATACTGGAGCATGTGGTGGTCATTTATTTGGGTTGGAAACAACCCAAAATATTTTACGAGCTATTTACTTCTGTTCGACACTAATCAAATATTGTATCGCATCAGTCAAGAAGTGCCACCCGTGTCAGATCGTCTCTCAGAAGATGAGGGCACATCCCGCTCCCATGTTTCCTGTCATCATAGTTGGTCCTTTCACCAATTGGGGGATTGATTACACTACATGCAACCCTCCTTCAGCAAGGGGGCACCATTATATCATTGTAGCCATCGACTACTTCACAAAGTGGGTCGAAGCTATGCCAACGTTTAAATATGATGGAGAGATTGCAACTCTATTTTTGTTTAACCACATTATAAAAAGGTTCGACCTCCCGAGAGAGATTTTCCCTGACCATGGTAGTCACTTTCAGAACCAAATGATGACTGATTTAACATTAAATCTTGGGTTGCGGCAAGAACACTCGTCACCCTACTACCCTCAAGCGAATGTTCAGGTGGAAGCTGTCAATAAATCTCTTAAGACCATCCTACAACGAATGATCAATTTGGCCAAGTCAAATTGGCATTTGATGTTACACTCGGCATTATGGGCCTACCGAACATTTGTTAAGACTACAACCAGTGTCTCACCTTTTCAACTTGTTTATGGGATGGAATCAGTCTTTTCCATAGAATGCCATATCCCATCTTTAAAGTTGTCCATACAATTATTTCTAGACACTTCACCACTTGAAGAGCATTTATTATATCTTGAGCATCTCAATGAGAAATGTTGTGATGTGGCCTTAGCTAAGGAAGCTGACAAAAAAAAATTCAAGTGCCAGTATGATCGGTTCGTTCATCCTCAGATTTTCTCGGAAGGCGACCTTGTCTTGGCCTATGACCAAGATAAAGACCCCTTGGGAGCAGGCAAGTTTAAACCATGTGGTTCAGACCTTTCAACGTAAAAGAGGTTCTAAAAAAGGGTGCTTATCGTCTGGTATATTTTAAGGGAAATTCTTTGGCAGAGCCTAGAAATGGGCTCTACCTCAAGAAGTATTACTCCTAGGTAGGTCACCTTGGGTAACTTTTTGTAACATATTTATAGTCTTTGTACTATTACTTTTTGGTTTCTTTTGGTTTTATGGACATGTCATTTTTTGATGTTATCTTTTGTCACTGTGGAAGATGTCAAGTGAATCAGAGGTGTTCGTTGGATACGTAGACAACACTAGCTAGCACACTCGGAGGCTTGCCTCCGCATCTTGGGTAATTGTTACACCTCAGGGCTAGTTATTATTTTTAGGAGGTATATGTTTAGGCGACACCACAAACAATGTCACCGAATACAATGCAGTTATTGCGTTGCTTCATGATGCTTTGTTATTTGGTATCTCTCACCTCCGGGTCTTTTTAGATGCTCAGCTAGTTGTGTCTTAGTTAAATAGAGTCTACCATGTTCATGATCCTACTTTACACCGACGGTTCCTGAGGTTATGTCTCTTAGAACGAATCTTTGATTATATTACATGTTTTCATGTTCCTAAGAGATTAAATCAAGTCACAAATACTCTAGCTAATCAAATTTTATATTGGCATATCGCACGCATATAAGAAAAACACACACATGCACATGTAAATACATTTTTAAAGAGAATATAAACCATAAGACATAAAAAGACATAAAAATCCATATATAATATCAAAAACATCAGAGTACATAGGTGGGTGTTATAACCCTAAATTGCACCATACATGCTTACCTGGCATCAGGCCAACTCATTTCCCTTCATTGCCAAAACATCTGCTGAGAAACCTCTTTAAAAAACCTCTTGGGTAAATTTACACGCGCCCTAGCCCACTACTGCACGCGGGTGAACGTTGGCAGGCCTACTACAGCCCGCGTTTACCTAACAAAGCACAAAAATAGGAAAGTTGCCAATAGGACAAAAAGTTATGGGTCAGTTAACTGAAACTCCTGGCCATGCATGGCTGAGAGTTCGTCCAAAACCCTAGCTCCTTCTAGCCTATAAAAGAAGGGGTAGGGGTACTATTGGGAGAGGGAAAAAAAGATAGCGAAGAAACTCTGCCCATTTTCCAAGTCCATTTGTCCCAACCCTTTAGCCTTTCCTCAAGCCTAAGGAGAATTAACGCAAAGCAGTTGGAGGACAAAGAAGAGGAGGAGCCTAGGATTAGAATCAAGGAGCGGTGGCCAGTCTCGACTTCTATTGTAAGTTGATTCATTGTGAAACTAATAAAAGAATACTTTTCCCGTCCCAATTCATGAGTTATATGTGGTTTGTGTAATTTATTCTTAATTTCTAACCCTCAAGTAGAAAAGTAGCATGCATGCATCGTGTTTTGTCTTGATTGCAGGTTAACTTTGGAAGGAGCCGCACGAGCAAGCAGTCAAGAGCGCAATGGAGGATCTACACCAAACATCAGTAAAAATGTTAGTAGTTTCTTTACATGCATGTATCATAAGAAGGGGTTTAAAGTTTTGTATGGTAGGTTAAAAGGTCATTTCTTTAAGGTCAACATCTGCATGCAAACCTAGCCCTAGCTTGTTAGTCCGTAGGGTATTATTTCCCAACAATAGAATTGGCGACTCCACTAGGGAAGATACTCTTAGGGTTTCCAGATTTAGTTGAGGTTTTTGGGTGGTTTAAAGGATTGGATTTTCTGTTTCTTTGTTTGTATGTTTTCTGTTAGGTCAGAACTAGTAGGGAACCTGGTTCTTTATACCAGGTTTTTCCTTGACTGTTGCTTGACATTAATTATCGGGACACACAGAGGTACACGCGGCCTGCAGAAGGACTGCATGCATGTAACCTGTGCCCTAACCTTCTATAGCTCGCTTTTGAACACCTGCTGTAGAGGTTTCAGTAGCATGTAGGAGTTGGAGAGCTTGAGAGGTGGTTCTCCTCTTTCCTGCCAGAATTATACATTCTTAGGGGGCTTTCTGGATCCTGTCTGAGTCTTGCTAGTTCATAGTCTTGTCTCAGTTTGCTTGATTTGATTTCGTTATTTCTTGTAGTTATTGTTCTCTTTGTTAAGAAGGAGTGTCCAAGCCTTCAGGAGACCCTGGTTATCAATACCAGAGGCCTTTTTTAGGTTTGGACTTCCTGTGTTTAGTTTTGTCTTAGAGTTTATACATACACGCGGCCTGTGCAAGTGCAGCCCGCGGGTACCTGCGCTCTGTTGTAGGTCAGCACGCATTTGCACGTGTGTTATTTCAGTGACAGTAGCAGGCTTGACAGGTTGCTTTTCAATCAGGGTGGGGCAGTCATCCCTTCTTGTGGTGAGAAGTGTTCCTCTCAGGGGTTTGAGTCTAGGGTTTCATAGTCCATAGGTTAGGGCCTCTTACCCTTAGCCTGTTTCTTTTTTTTAGTTAATAATTGAAAAAAAAGATATAAAAAAAAAAAAAAAATGTTTTATGGTTTTTAGACAAGCGTAGGGGTCTGTGCTTTCTTGATTACCATTGTGTATCTTTGCTCTGATTCCTTGCGATCTGTGCTTTAAGCCAGAATTTTGTTTTTTTTTCTTGGTTTTATGCTTGTCGGCATTTTCCCTTTGTTGCTTCATTTAGCACTCAAACAAAAAAATATATATATTTCTTTTTCATTTTCTTCTTTGATTGGAGATTGTGTTTCTGCATCAATAGCTAGGAAGAAGTATTTTGTTCATAAGTTTTTGCAGTGCATTTAGAGTATAAGTAGCTCGTAGTCGAGTGAAATTCCTATATGTTTGCTGCATGAAATCTTAGAAAAATTGAAAAGAAAAAAAATCTTTCTTGTGTGAAAAGTTGTTGATTTTTGCATTTAGTAAAAGCATTTTGTTTCCAGCATTTTTTCATTCATTTTTGCTTTGAGTCTTTACACACCATCAGTTTCACATTCATACCTTGTGACGTAAAAAATCCCATAAAAGAAGCGCTAATTTAAAATCTATTAGACTTTTTGTTTGTAGGGTTCATACACTAGCTCAGGACTAGGGCCTTGGAATAGGTTGGAGAGGAAACTCTCCAAGGCCACTCAAAAACAAACATTGGAGTTTGTGATAGGAAGTGTAGAAGTCCAGTTTCATGGAATTTATCTGGGACCCCCCTCTAACACAGGGGCTAAAAACGAGGTCGCGTAAGGAAAGGTAGTGGAGATAACCCCTCCAAAGTTGGACCGAGCGTAGTGGAGAACACATATCGAGGATTTGTTTTGGGATTCCGTCGTTTGCATTTGCCATGGGGCTTCATGGGTCTCGAATCCATTCGATGTCCTCAGTTGTCTTCTGGACCATTTTCTCTCGATACCCTTGACAGGTTTCTGGCTTGATACCCTGCTCATTGTGGTATACCCGACTATCGACTGTACCCGCCTGGTGATTGTTCGCGTGTTGGAAAACTAGTTGCCAATCTTTTTTAGGGACATACACAGGTGACTACGGGGGTATACCACGGTACCTAGGATAGACATCGGGCCACGCTTTACAGAGTATACCTGGAGGGTGCTTTCGTTTTCGATTTTCACTTGCACCAGTAAGTTGCTCTAGTGTTGGTTGTTGTAACTGTTCTTCAAAATAGTTAGTGATCGCTTGTCTTATCTTGTAGGGGATTCTTTTTTAGTGTGTGTTACTATTTGAACATGTAGAATACCTTAGCGTGTCTTGGATCTTCTCACACAGTGGAGGATCCTGAGCTCCACCGGTCACGAAGGCTTCTAGGCCTACCGTCGGTTATACTGGAGCCACCCCCGCCACCATTAAGGCGGAAGCTAGACCAACAAGGGTCTTTCGAAGCAACTGGGTTACAAACCATTGTTCCCGAACAACTCCCAGAGGAATCAATCGCCAATGTTGGTTCGGTTGAAACCCCAACCACTGATACTTGGCCATCGGTCAGTGTACCGATCCAGTTTTATGAACGCCTGTCAGTGCCTCATACAACTATGGAAACAAACGTTGTTACTTCCTTTCGGAATTCTTCCATTCCCACCACCATTGCTACCACAGGAGAAGCATCTCCTAACTTGTTGTCGTCAGCCTGGGCCACCATGGTCTCGGTCACAACTACGTCGCACTGTGGACTGACCCCATCTATCGCGGCGGCCACAAATCCCTTCACACATAGTGCGACAGGCTCTCCATTCTCATACGGTATGCCTAGTTCAGGCACAAGTCCTGCACTCACTCACTCCACTTTACAGACTTTGGGTCTGGGAGTAGGGAGCTCTAACGCTCCTCTGCAAGGTCAACTTGGGGGCATTCTTGTCCCTTTTAATGCTTTTCCTTACACTGGAGGTCATATCTCTCCTTCGTACCCTTCGCTTGGTGGTTTGCATCAGCAGTCCACCGGGCAGCCTGCACACACGAGTTCATTTGGAGTCGGGAGTCAAGGAACACCTGCGCAAACTCTGTCGGTAGGTTCGTCACCATTTGTTTGGAATGGGACGTTTGGTAACAACACTTTCGCATCTACTGCTTTCTCAACTGGGGGCACTCCCATCTTTGGACAGTCTACTCCGACGCAGGGTACTATTCCTGCACCGGGGGTGCATATAGAAAGACCTTGGAAGTCAGGACAAGGATCCGTTCCCTCCTCTGGAATGTCATTCTGGGGTAATTCCTTCCACATTCAATGGAACCCCGAGCAGACTTCTATGCCTCTCCTAGCAGGACCGGCATGGGGTAATCCTTCCCAAAGTCCATCACACATGATGAATGCCCAACATCCTATGTCCTTTATGGGGAATCAACCAATGATGTCTCCACAGATACAAAATCCTTACGCTGGTCAGGGCCATGGTTTCTACCAGAATCTGGGCCAACAGCCAAACTTTTCCTGGCAACCTGGTGCCAGTCAAACTCCAGGACCCTTTTTCCCAAGCTATCAGTAGCAACCCAAACTACCAATCCTGGCAACGTTACACTTGCCAGATTTGACAAGGTTGTTAAATGATCCTATTTTTCACGATCCACGTTGGCCTCCTATGCCAACAAAGTTTCCTTCGGACATCCCAAAGTTCGAGGCCAAGCCTAACAAAGATCCAGGTGATCACGTGACTACTTTCCATCTTTGGTGTTCATTTAACTCATTGAAAGATGACTTCGTCCAGTTGTGATTGTTTCAATGCACTATTATTGGGAGTGTCGCAAAATGGTACATTGAGTTTGATCGCTCACGATATTCTTCTTTTGGCGAACTGGCGATGGCCTTCCTTAACTATTTCCAGTTACCTGTGAGATATGACACAGGCACAGAGCTGCTTGCCAATTTCAAACAGACGACAGCGGACCATATCTCTGATCATATCCGAGAGTGGAGATGTCGAAAGAGTCTAATCAAAGTACCAGTCCCACCAGCCTTCTTGCTTGAGTGGTTCCTTAAGTCTTTAGTCCCACAATTGTCCAAAGACTTCAGGATTTTTCTCCGAAGAAGATGCCATCATGAGGGCTCAATAGTTTGAGCTCATCTATTCTCAGTCTGGTTTATTATACAACATACTGCTAGATGCACCATGATCGATACTGGATAAAACTAGACAGAGAGCTGGACCACATGCTGATGGTATTGTTGGCTTAGCACAAACCAAGCCCACTGACCAATTGACAAAGAAATTGCAATAGTTATCTATACAACACTCAACGGCCATCCAGACTACTGCTTTGGCTGCTCCTCCTACCCAAACGTCAGAAGTACACTCTGTGTAGACGACTAACCCAAAGGCCACCCAACATCCTGAAGGGAAGAAAAAACAACGTAAAAAGGGTAAGGGGGATAAAAAACCCACGGATAATACTGGTGAGGGCACCACAAAAAAATGGAAGGCGAGGTATCCGTGCAACTTGTGTGCGGAAGACCACCCGACCCATCTATGTCCTCGACTTGCAGAGGCCTAGAAGTTTGTCACACAGCAACAACAAGCCGTGTTGACTAATCCCTTTCAACATGGGAAAAATTTAACTCAAGCCTATACAAGTACTGAAGGGGGCAGCCAAGAAACCTTCCCTCCCACAAACAATCCCTCATCCGCGAACGTATATATGGTTAAGGGTGATGCTTTAATAACGACTAGAGCGCACGACTATAGTAAACCAAGCACCTATGAGAAGGGTAAAGAAATCGAGATCCCATCTCTTCCTCTACAGATCGAGAAGACATTGGGTGAAACAATGACATGCATTCCAAAGGGTGCATTTAAGAAAGCTTCTCACAACCTAAACGCAAGGGCCGCCCAAAACTACTCTGTGGTGGAAGATTTATCACAAACCCCTTGTGTGATGTCCGCTTTGGAAGTCCTCCAAAGCTGCCCTGCTCAGAGGAAAGCCTTGTTAACTGCTTTAGGCTCTACTAAAACTTGTAACCCGGGTACCATCATGTTAGATACGACCGACTTAAAACCTCGTTTTCCTTACCACGTTGCGTTTCAGATAGTAGTGGCTCATCCCATGAAAACTTTTACATGGAATATCTTACGCACGGTGGTCGATGAGGGTGCTTCGAATTGCGTCATGTCGTTAGCATGCTGGAAAGCCATTGGTCAGCCCTCTTTGTCTCCATCACCTACTCTCCTTACTGCGTTCGACGATCGTTCTTTCCAACCACATGGCATCGTTCCTTCTTTCCCTGTGCAGTTAGGAGGAAAGACCATGTGTGTTGAAGTAGAGGTAGTCGATGCTCCCCCTGACTATAACCTCTTGTTAGGTTGGAGTTGGACTTATTCTATGCAAGATGTGGTCGCTACAGTTTTCTGAGTCTTGTTGTTTCCACACGAGGGTCGGATAGTGACCGTTGATCAATTGTCCTTCTCTAGACCTGGCCCAGCTTTGGGGGCATCCATGGTTCCCATGATTGATAATGCTTAGCCCAGTGTCGTTAACGTAGGAGTTGGTTTGTGCCCATCCTTGAGGGTACCTTTGATTACCCACCTCCTCATAACAATGTCAAGTTTATATCGAATCACCATAAGGTGAAGATTTTTCATGTTTCGTCGTTCCACACGACTTACTTTGAGGATATGTGGATTCGTCCTTCCCCATTAGCCACGATGGATGAGACAGGGCACTCCGGCATGTCCATGCCCTTGTCAGCTGCTGAAGTAGCGTACTCTTTAGTCTAGCAAGCTTCATCTAACCCCGATCTGACTCCTGCACAAGAGTTGGATCCACTTCCAGAGCCTATTTGGGCTCAAGGTTCCCTTGCTATCACCGATTCGTTAGACTTGGTCTTGCCTTTTGACAAAGCAGTAATCGAAGCAATGACTAGTCTAGACAAACCTTGGGATGATATTCATCACAGATCATATTTCCTCCCAGAGTCACACTGAATTGAGGCAGGAGAATTCACTATCACCACGACGGTAGATCAGCTGTGTCTTATTAACCTCTTAGCTACACAGGAAATTTATGTTGAGGGCAATATGGAGACTATCGTTGAAACCATCCCTATCAACATATCCCGCAACCTTGGCATCATGGAGAATGTCTTCGTCGGGGCGGATTGCTCCCCCGAAGAGATTCACATTTACACGGATATTTTCAAAGAATTCCGCGATGTTTTTGCCTGGTCTTATGAGGAAATGCCAGGTATCGATCCAAAAATAGTTGAACATGAAATCATGATGTATCCTGATGCCAAGACGGTTCGACAAAAACTTCATCCAGTTAATCCTAGGAAAGTAGCAACCATCAAGACTGAGGTTGAGAAATTGCTCAAGGCAGGGTTCATTTTCCCTATCCATTTGACTCAATGGGTGTCAAATCCCGTGCCAGTTGATAAAAAACAAGGCACGATTTGTGTATGTACCGATTTCCATGATTTGAACAAGGCATGTCCAAAAGATAATTATCCAACCCCATTCATTGACCAGATCATTGATGAATGTGCCGGGTGTGAGGCCCTTTTGTTCATGGATGGTTTTTCAGGCTATAACCAAATCCAAATCAAACCTGAGGACCAACATAAAATGACATTCATTTGTCTGTGGAGTACATTCGCCTATCGTAAGATGCCTTTTGGCCTAAAGAATGTTGGAGCCACTTTCCAGCGGGCCATGTATTTTGTGTTTCATGACCTCAAACATATAGTCGAGGCCTATCTAGATGATTTAGCATCACACTCTCGCAAGCGAAAGGATCATCCTATGCACCTCAGACTAATCTTTGAACATTGTCGTTACTTCAGGATTCGCTTGAATCCCAACAAGTGCAGCTTTTGCATCATGTCAGGATGTTTGTTAGGTTTCATTGTATCAACAACAGGGATCATGGTGGATCCTCTTAAGGTGGAGGCAATAATACAGTTTCCCCCCACACGCACAATCTTACAACTTCAAAGTCTTCAAGGCAAGGTGAACTTCTTACGACGCTTCATCGCCAACTATGCTGAAATCACCAAGGAATTTATGCGTTTACTTAAGAAATATGTTCCTTTTTTTTGGGACGAGGCCGCTCAATGCTCTTTCGATGCATTGAAACAAACCCTCACAACCGTGCCTCTGCTATGGCCACCTAATTATAACAAGGATTTTCTGTTATATCTGGCTGTTGCAGAGTCAACTATAGGCATGGTTTTAGTTCAGGAATATTATTCGTTTTCAGAATACGTGATCTATTACTTGAGCCGAGGCCTCATAGGGCCATAACTTAATTATTCCCATCTCGAAAAACTTATGTTGGCAGCAGTGCATGCTGTTCAACAGTTCCGTCACTATGTTCTATTTCGCAAGACCATCGTCATTGCTGTCGTGAATCCATTCCAGTACATGTTGACACGACGAGTTATCGGTGGAAAAATCAGTAGATGGATGGTCATCCTCCAAGAATTTTACTTAGACTTCATTTTAGCAAAGTCCAAGAAGTCATTGGTCTTCGCAGAACTTATTTCGGAGCTTTCGGTTGAGTCAGGTGAGGTTGTGCCTGAGGAATCACCTATCCACGGGGATATGTTTTTTATTGAATCTTCAGACTCCTGGTACGAAGATATACTGATCTATCTCCAGACTTTGAAGTGCCCCACCTCTGCTTCTCGTGATGAGCGTCGGCGGATACGCCATCAAGCTAAGAACTATCTCATACTCGATGATACATTGTATCAGAGAGGTGTAGATTGCGTCTTGCGTCGATGTCTCACTCATGAGGAGGCCGTCATAGTTCTCAAAAATTGTCATATATGAGCTTGTGGTGGTCACTTATCTGGGTTGGCAACAGCCCAAAATATTTTATGAGCAGGTTACTTCTAGCCTACACTTATCAAATATTGTATCGAGTCGGTCAAGAAGTGCCATCCGTGCCAAATCTTCTCTCGAAAGATGAGGACACATCGAGCTCCTATGTTTCCTGTCATAACAGTTGGTCCCTTCACTAAGTGGGGGATTGATTATAGTACATGCAACCCCCCGTCAGCAAGGGGGCACTGCTATATCATCATAGCTATCAACTACTTCACTAAATGGGTCGAAGCTATGCCAACGTTTAAAGATGATGGAGAGATAGCAGCTCTCTTCTTATTCAACCAGATTATAACACGGTTCGGCGTCTCGAGAGAGATTTTCACTAACCATGGCAGTCACTTTTAGAATCAAATGATGTCTGAATTAACATCAAAGCTTGGGTTACGGAAAGAACATTCATCACCTTACTACCCCCAAGACAATGGGCAGGTGGAAGCTGTAAACAAAACTCTTAAGATGATTCTACAGCGAATCATCAACTCAACCAAGTCAAACTAGCATTTGATGTTATACTCGGCATTATGGGCTTACTGAACATTAGTTAAGACTGCAACCAGTTTCTCACCTTTCCAACTCGTTTACAGGCTGGAGGCAGTTTTTCCCATCGAATGTCAAATCCCATCTCCACTTGAAGAACGGTTAGTACACCTTGAGCAGCTTGATGAACAACATCATGATGTAGCCCTGGCCAACGAGGCTCATAAACATAAGGTCAAGTGTCAATATGATAGGTTCGTTCGTCCTCAGGTTTTTCTGAGGGCGACCTTGTCCTGGTCTATGACCAATATAAGGACCCCCTGGGGGCAGGAAAGTTTAAACCCATGTGGTTCAGACCCTTCATTATTAAGGAGGTTTTAAAAAAGGGCACTTATTGTTTGGTCAATTTTGAGGGGAATGCTTTGGCAGAGCCTAGAAATGGGCTCTACCTCAAGAAGTATTACTCATAGAACAGTCACTGTGGGTAACTTTTTGTAACATATGTATTGTCTTTGTACTATTACTTTTTTACGCTTCTTTTAAAGTGTTATGGGCGTGTCATTGATGTTATCTTTCATCAATATGGCAGATGTCAAGTGAATCCGAGGTGTTCGTTGGGTATGCGGATGGTGCCAATCGACACACGTGGAGGCTTGCCTCCGCAGCTTGAGTAATCTTTACACCACAGGGTCAGTTGTTATCTTCCAGAGGTATATGATTAGGTGACACCACGAATAATGTTGCTGAGTATAGTGCATTTATTGAGTTGCTTCGTGACACGTTGTCATTGGGTATCTCTCGTCTCCGGGTCTATCTAGACACTCAACTGGTTGTGTCGTAGCTAAACAGAATATACCAGGTGCATGACCCAACTTTACACCGATGATTCCTTAGGGTACGTCTCTTGGAACACAACTTTGATTATATCACGTATTTTCATGTTCCTGGGAGTTTAAATCAAATTATAGATACTCTAGATAATCACATTTCAGATTGGCATCTTTCTCACACATAAGAAGATCATGAACGTAAACATGTAAATGCATTTTTGTACACATAATCCATAAGACACAAAAAGAGATAAAAAACATATATAAACATCATAAAATCCTCAGAGTACATAGATGGGCGCAAGCGCCTCAAAAGTGGGAACAGTAATGAGTCACCGGGCTTATACCCTCAAAAAATATATACAATAAGGTGCTCGTGGCACATAAAATGTCTCAAAGTCTACTTAGGGCCTATGGGCCCTGTTATAATCATCTACAGTGTGGGATAAATGCCTAAACAATCAGACGCATGTCCGAGGTGCCCCCACAACATGAGTTTGCATGGATGGTGGCAGGTCCTCTATCTCTGCCATGGGAACTATGCGAGTGAGCGCAATGAAGTTCCACTCAATCTGCCTCAAGACCCTCTCGGCCTCTCCTGCTGGGAGGTTCCCTGCTACTCCTGCTCCTCCAGCGACGACAACTGCAGCTTCTGGTCATGGGCGACGCCTGTTTCGTGCATAGTCGGCAGGTCACATGGGTCCCACATCTGCATGCAATAAACGATCACCCATCAAAAAATCTGGTATACAAAAACATGATATATATATCAAAAAGACATAAAAATTACATATGCAAACAAAAAAAAACTGTATAGGTGGAGACTTACCCATCTCCCCTCGCTCCTCACCAGGAGGCACTGGTATCGCTGGATCTCTGGAGAAGTAGATCCCTGCATATGGGTAGTCCTCAATAGCCGAGATCTATCATGACAGCCAGGCAAAAAAGTCATCATCGAAGGCCTCCACGGTCCTTCCACCACCCTGTCACGGCAGTAACACTGCCCATCTGCATACTGCAGGGAAAGTAGCCAGATTTCCTCGTACTGTCAGCCGAGGACTAAAACACGGAACTCTCTCAAAAAAGAATGAACAAAGGATGGTCCCAAACCCAAAGTTCCTGTGTGTTCGCTGTCGGCATGCTGTCAGCTAACTCTTCATGCACTCCAAAAGTGTGGTACTCCAGTCAAAAATTTGTGCATTCATGCACTGGATCGTACAGTTCATCCGTGTGCACGAAGCCTGATGCACGGTCGCTGAGCCGGTAATCCACTCAATGAGTGATAAAATAGTCTGTAGGGCGAGGCTGGTAATCCTACTAATGGGTACCGAAGAAGTTCTATGATCGGCCCCAGCCTCACAATACTCATCTATAAGCTTCGAGACTTTTCTCGACCCCACAGGAAAAGTCTGAAAGTTGACTGGTTCCCCTCTCCTCGAGAGGCTAGTCAGAAAGTAAATATCCTCGGTGGTGGGCACCAAGGATTTCCCCTCTAGCATGAAAGCCTCTGCATCTGGGTGCCAGTAATCAACCAAGGCATTCAGTAGCCTTGGTTGCGCATGCATGAATGGACATAAAAAGAATTTCACCAACCCGCACTATGTCAGCACGGCCACAACATTCGGATCTGCAGCCACTAACTTATTGGCGACCTCATGCTCCCTTTCCCTCCACTGAACATACATCCTGCCAACACAACAAAGTCAAAGGAGGGTCAATACCTTTTTACTTTTAATATTTTTCATCACATGAGGGGTACCCATGGCCTGTAGAGGCGACAGTCGTGGGTACCCACGGGCTGTCCCCGGACAACCCGCATTTGCTTAGGGCCGACCTTTTTGAGGTCGACGCCCGCCCCCAAAATCAATTAAATACTAAAAATGACGTATTGAATAGCAAGGCAAGGGAGTTTGTACTTACTTGGTCCAAGCAGAAGTCTGTTTCGTCCACCGTAGCTCCCGGAATCATGATCTTTGGCAAAGGGGGTCTTTTGGCTCCAGAGTCAATTTCCAAATC
>JZKD02S1672699.1:623423-641549 GCA_000966675.3 Picea glauca
ATAATAGTGGAGGTCATTCAATGTAAGGTGGACTAGGTCCACTATATTATTAAATAAGACACACTATGGTAGTTAGATATAATAAATGTAAGAGGACTTCTTAGAAGGTTCTACTACTAGAAGATTCCTCCTCTAGAATGTTCTTAGGTGATGGTAGCACTATATAAAGGGGTTCAAGGAATGTAATGGGACATGAAGAGAATTATTGTATTGTAAGATGTAGCTCAATAGGAGGATGCCCCCTCGAAGAGGCAAGTGAACATGAGAGGATCCCTTCCATAATAGGATCCATTGTATGGTGTTGCCCTACCTCAAGGGTTTTGGTAATAATAAAGTGTGGTTTCTTCTATATTTCTTCGTGGATCTATTTTGTATTTAGTATTTGTGGTTATTATATTGGTAGATCTATTCAGGTTCTTAACACAACCTTTATCCATCCTTGCGCAAAGAGAAGTATAAAGCAAAGTAGTTGGAGGATAGTTGAAGAGGAGCCCAGGACCAGTTTTGAGGAGCAGTGCCGACCACATATTCTAATTTTACTCTTGTGAAGATTAATAAAAAAAGAAATACTCTTCCCATCCCGCCATATCATGTGTTCAAGTCGAATATTTATTTTATGATATTGTCACAACTAACCCACCAATTAGTATATGAAATGCATGTTTGCAGCTTTTTGTTTGTTCATGTGTGAATGCAGGTCAACTTTGGGAGGAGGCTTTCAACCAAAGAGCTAGTGAAAGCAAAGGGATCAACATCAAATGAAGGAATCAAGGTAGAGTTACCGAATCTTATTTACACCTTTGTATTACATTAATGTGGGGTTTTGTGTTGGGAGAATAGAAAATAGTAGAATCCTTTGAAATGGTCATTTTCTGCATGCATGATTCGAGCCCTTAAATGCTAAGTCTGTAGGAGGGAATCCCACCCACAACACCTAGCCCCACCATTGATGAAGCAGTAGAGGAAACATGTTCATTGGGTGCATCATACACATAGGTATGTATCACATTTGATAGATTCAACTTAGTCATTTCTTTATTTTATGACATCCTCAAAAATTTTATATGTTCTCGTGTTTCTATAGGATTTGGCACCAGGCAATGCTAGGGATTGTCCATGTAGGATGAACAAGTCACGAATGTCACACGTATCATGTGTAAAGTTAAATATCATATAATTATCAAATTGTTTGTGTTTATGTTTTTGAATTTTACTATTTGGTACCAATAGTTCAATTTTATTCATATGTATGCAGGTCACTGATATATTTTCTAGGTATAGTAGTATTGCACCCCCTGGGAACCTGGGCGTTGTTTCTGGCTTACCTTTCTCCAGGCCTACGGTGTTAGAATCACTTGTATAGCCTTTGAGGGTCCATCAAAGCCCACTTGTCTGCCACCCACCCCCAACACCAATTTTGGCCCCATCAATAGAGATTGCCACAATAGAGGTTGTCTCGAAGCAAGTTGTACAACCTAGTGCTCCATCTTCCAGTGCATCTCCATCGATGCCTGAGATATTCATGGTGAGATAATGCATTGATGATAATTTTTTGTGTTTCATGAATTTGTTTTTATGCATATTTTTTTAATTTTCTTGACTTGATCCTTGTAACTGATGTACGGTGGCATTGTAGAGAGATTGGGGTCACAATGGAGGGTAACACCATCACGATTGACAGTTTCATATGCAGTGAGTTTCCTTATGTTAAATTACAAAGTATAATTTTGTATGTCTATAAATTCATTTATGAAAAAAACTTATAACATTGTTTATTCTTTGTGTAGTCTCTAGAGCATCGAAGCACGCCTAGGCCTAGAACATCTCTAGATGCATCCTCAAGCAAGAGAATAAATATCAATTTCTAGGATGCTCCTAAGGGTGGAAAGGGTGAAAATGGTCAATTATTGACCAACTACTTCCATTTTGTATCTAGGCCATGATATAGATGTTTTTTTTAAGTTAGGTAACTTTTTGTCACTTTGTATACTAGGCACGAGTTGCCATTTTGTAAAAAATGTACAATTTAGACGATGTTGAATATATGTGTAGGACAGTTGGTGATGGAGTGTTTTGTTAAGGAACTCCATGATGTGAAGTCACCGGTTCGAAACCTCTCAAGACACCAAAAATACATCCATGTTAAGGGTTGGTGTGGCTCAGGCTGGTTGCGATCCCTAGGTGATTTTGATGGCTTAGATGCCCCTGAGTCAAGGTTTCTCAAGCCATGGGATAGTCCCATAGGTCATAGAAAAAATATAAAACATATATATATATATATATATATATATATATATATATATATATATATATAGACACATTTCATGGCATGCTTTTTATGAATTTCATTGTTTCTACATTTGATGTTGATGAATATATGAATTTCAAAGTGTTTGAATTCCAAAGTGTATGAATTTTATGTGTATTGATCACTTGATTTGTTTCTAAATTGATTATAAATACTTGAATTATGCATTAAGGAATAACTTATGGTGGAAAATATTGCTAAGTGCTAAATCTATAAACAATTAATGGTTCTCAAGTAGCATTTCTTGCTAATCAACCATGTATCTCTACATCATTGATAGATCATTCCTTCTTAATTATTTGCATGATGTTGTGGATATATTCCATATTCTAACTCACAACCAACAATATGGACTACCTCTTGAATTATCTCCTTCTAAATCTAATGACAATCCATGCTCAAATAGTGGTCACTTGAAAATATTGAGACCTAAAAAATGAGATATATATATATATATATATATTGTTATCTAAATATACATTACTTGCAGGATTGTCCTATGGCTAAGATGCCACAACCCAAGCGTATCTAATCCATCAAAATCACCCGGGGATCGCACCTAGCCTGGACCACACTAGCCCTTAACATGGTTGTATTTGAGGTGTCCCCAGAGGTTTTGAACCGATGACTTCATTTATGCATTTCCTTAATAGCACACTCCCTCACCGAATTCTCTACACCACAGGGACCTAAAAAATGGCATATTACAATAATTTATTATAGAAATAATTTTTCTTATTTATCTTCTACATAATTGTAAATCACTTAACAATTTTAGCTCAATGTTATTTTCTAGGGAGCAGACATTATTCCCTTGTTTCTATGCATGACATATATAAAAACATTTGATTTATGTGTAACCCTTCGTAAATTCCAAAAAGACTAGTCAAGGACTCATTAATGCACATGTTTGTTTAGATTGTGTAGTGGGTATATGTAAAAAAATTTAAACCCATCAATTATTAATAACATTTATTCAGTATTCCACGATGTCAACTAACCTTATTGATTTTGATTAATAGAACACGAGAGTTCACATGGAAACTACATCTTATAATGGGTATCATTTTCCACCTATAAATAAAGGTTTTGAGGTTACATTTCATGACACACCATAGAAAGTAATTTTTTTCTAGCAAAATTCCTCCAAGGAGACTTGAAACCATTATTCTTTTCCCTTCACCATCTATCATAGTTTATTGCACATTCCTACCCAATTTTTCGGTTAGATCACACAAGGAGACAAAGGACCCTCCCAAACCCAATCCCACAAACCTATTGATTCCATGCCATTTCCATGCCTTGCCATGCCATGCCATGCCATTGTCATTCCTTGCTAACTCATTCCATGTAATGCCATTTCCATTTCCATGCCATTTTCAAACCTTTCCATGCCATGGCATTGCCATGCCTTTCCAAGCCATGCCATACCATGCCATTTTCATGTAGCTTCTCATGCCTTGTCATGTAGTTTTCCATTTTAACCTATATAACAATAAATATAACTTTCCATTGTCATTCCATAACATTGCCATGCCTCACCAAGACAATAAATGATATTAACTAAGTTACAATAGGATAAATATAAAAACCCTTAACACAAGTAATAATTAAATTAAAGGGGGATAAAAATGCAAGCCTAAACTAGGGTTTAGATAACAAATGTTTGTTGAAATGCAATATGCCACATAACAACCCTAGAATATTCAAGACATGATTTCTCTTTATGCCAAGCCATGGCACATAACAACCCTAGAATATTGAAGAGATCATTTCCATGCCATTTCCATGCATTTCCATGCCATATCATTCCATGCATAAAATTATGCCAAGCCATGCCATGTCATGCCATGCCTAGAATATTCAAGACATCAACCCCTTGCATTGTCTTTCCATGCCATGTATTTCCTTTGCATGCATTTCCTTGCCATTCCATGCCATGCATTGTCTTTCCTTTCCATGTCATGCCATGCCTTGCCTTACCATTCCATGCTATGCCATGCATTTCCTTTCCTTATCATGCCATGCCGTGTGAGACTTGTCATACATTGCCTTTCCTTGCCATGGTATGGTACGGTATGCCTTGTCTTTCCATGGTATGGTATGGTATGCCTTGCCTTTATTTTCCATGGTATGGTATAGTATGGTATGTATTTCCCTGCCTTGCCTTGCATGGTATGGTATGGTATGGTATAAATTTCCTTTCCATTGTCTTGTATGGTATGGTATGGTATGGTGTACCTTTACTTGCCATTTCCTTGTATGGTATGGTATGATATGGTATGGTATGCCTTGCCTTGCCATTTCCTTGCATGGTATGGTACGGTATGGTATTGTATGGTATTCCTTGCCTTTCCATTTCCTTGTATGGTATGGTATGGTATGGTACAATATGCCTTTCCTTGTCTTTCGATTTACTTGCATGGTATGGTATGGTATGCCTTGTCTTTCCATGCCTTTCCATGCCTTGAATTGCCTTGCCTTTCCTTGCATGGTCTTTCCTTGCCTTGAATGTTATGGTATGGTATGGTATGCCTTTCCTTTCCTTGCATGGTATGGTATGGTATGAATTTCCTTGTCATTGCCTTTCATGGTATGGTATGGTATGGTATGCATTTCCTTTCCATTTCTTTGTATGATATGGTATGCATTGCCTTGTATGTATGGTATGGTATTGCATGTTATGGTATGCATTTACTTACCTTTCCATGCCGTTCCATGCCTTGCCTTGCCTTGCATGGCCTTTCCTTTCTTTGCATGGTATGGTATGGTATGGTATGGTATGCATTGTATGTTATGGTATGTGTTATCACTAAAATTTCATCCGAAATAATGCATGAAAATGGTTACAGAAATATAGTAGTTCAAAACACCTATTAGTTCACTTGAAGCACCAAAAATGCATTTCCAAGAGGTAAAAACTATACAACTTGAAAAAAAATTGCATGCGTCGAATCACTAAAGGAAGTGTGTGCACAGTGCGTGGGCCAAATAAGCTCGTAGAACGCACAATGTGCCATATGCACGACTATGTACGAGAAAAGATGCGCACTCTTGTGAACAACGCATTTATGGTTATTATCGGTCCCTCACCCACTTATGGACCAGCTCCCGACTTGATTTGACCCTCAGATCTAAGCTAAATTAGAATGGGGGGGCTGGTCAAGGACCAAGGGTTGCCCTAAAGGGCCCCTTGTTCACACCAAGAACCAGTTGAATAATGCCTTGAAGACATGCTATAAATGGAGGCCATGGGTGCACTAATAATTTAGGTGCACTAATAATTTAAGATTTCTAAGTATTTTTATGCTGCCTCAATCCTCCCTTGAGAATCCTATTTTCTCGTTGGAGCATCCTAGAAACATTCCAATAGGCCATTCCATTCACCTCTTGAGGGAATAGCCTTGGATTTCTTCACCATTTTCTTTCTAGTTTATCATTGTAAGAAGAGCTCCCCAATAGGGAACTCAAGAGCCCTCCCAAGGAGGAAGGTGGGATCCATAAGTCCTCCTTTCTCTACGGTGTTTTTACAACTAATATAGTTACCATTGGTGGCATAATCTTGGTCATTTGGTTGATTGATTTTGGTTCAAAGTTTCTTATGAATTCTGGTTTTATATCCTTAGTTATTTTTAGTTTATTTGATTTTTTATTTCATGTTCTTGGATTATATAACTCATGTACTAACCTCTGTCTTGTCTAGAAGGCCCAACTAGACTTGTAAGTGCCCTTGTTTTTCTCACCCAAGTGACAAAAAGGACACAACAGATTGGCGACTATACTGGGGATAAGGTACCAATTTCCTCCATATTTGGGCTTTTAGAACACATATTTTTTACCCATTTTCCTTATAGGAACCATAAATGGCCTAGCCTTACCTATCAAGAGCTAAGTTTGGAGCTCAAGGAGGATAATTCCACTCAAAATTCCCCCCTCGATGCATATCAGAATGTGTGCGGGTATTTTAGCCCACAGGCCTGCATTCAGTGCATTGTGCACCCACAATCCTTATGTTCTCTACGCATTGTGCGTCAAAAGGTCTTATGTTCTCTACTTATTCTGTGCAATATGCACCCACTACGCATTTGTCTGAACTGTAACCTGCGCACCTGTCCAGAGTTTCAAAGTTGTAAGAGTTTTTGTGATGATTTGAAGGCCCCTAGCCTTCAAAATATTGCTTTTATGCAATTTGTAAATGCACTCCACGTAGATTCCTTTCCCACATTAAAGGTTAGTCAAACATAAGCACTTTTGGGGTAAAAAAACCATATTTCTCCTCCTTTTCTTTTGGTTGCCACATGGATGGCTTATTTGATGTGTAAACGTTAAGTTGATATTCTTTTCTATCACATATACAAACACTTGCATTGGGACCAGAAATCAACTTTAATCATTGAGTATGTTCTTCTCTCACACCATAGAGCGATCTTAAGAATTATAAAGGTGGTTAAAGGAGACATTTCATCTCCCTTAAAAAAATCTTTAGGAGAGGACAAAGCCCCCCTAGGGCCCCTCTTAGTTTCTTTTAAATCATATTAAATTTGTATGGGCCCATACATGCCCACATGTTGCAACTTAGGATAGATTTTGAAATTACTTTCTTAGTTTACATCACTAGGAGAGTTTAAAGATCAAAGTAATGGACCCATACATGCCCACATGCTTACAATCTAGGATGTTGTTTTGAACATTTCTTAGTATAAACAACATTACGGAGTTTAAAGGATTGGTAAGGACCCATATTTCCACATGCTAGTTATTTAGGGATTTTAAAAATTATGTAAGGTTGCACCAATGACATCTAGTAAGATAGGTAACCAAGATTTGTAAGGACCACGGGAAGTCCACATGTTGAAAATTCACACCTAACTTATCAAAAATTTGGCACATTTTATCACTTGCTCACACGCAAAGTCACTCCTCACTCACATATTTTCCTCTTGGATTGTGGAGGTTGAAGTAGGTTTTCTCCAAAGGAATTCCAAAATGTCCCACTATTTCTCGAAGAAATTATCCACACCCACTTAATTCCAATGAGATTGGTTCGCACCCCCAATCTCTCAACCCACCACATCTAAATGTTTTCTAAAAACTCACTAAGTTTTCCTCCACGGGAGGTGCCAAAATAATTTTTTTAGTCTAGGTAGGATCTCGGGGGTAGGCATCCAAATAACCCCCCATTATCTGGTTCTCACACCTTCAAACATTAGAATTTGACAAATAGGGAACTTTTAAATCCTCCAAGTCAAGTATTCCTAACACCATAAGGTAGGGAGATACCCATGAAGGGTCAAAGGCCGAGTTATGGTTATCTTGTGTGTCCCCCATTGAGTCACCCAACTCTTGGAAGGGATCCAACTCGTGACCCATTTCTGAAGTCGAAAATCTAAATGCCAAACTTTGACCAAGGTACCTAGTGGAAAATTTTAGGACATCTTCCCAGGTGGAAATTATGGGCTGCAATTACACCTTGATCAGATTTCATGTGGCTATTGGGAAATATCTCTAGTTCTTTGGGGATATTCACCCTCTACCCCTCATTATAACGTATTGTTTCATCCTTCACTAGTTTCTCTTTTGGTGGCTTAAGACCCCACTATTGAGTGCTCTTGGAAGGTCCAGTTCTATTTGAGAGGAAGGACCATATGTATTTTAGGACATGATCATTTTTTTTCTTTTTTCTCCCACGCAACCAAAATCCACCTACTCACATGTATGCTTATTTACATTTGATTTATGTATGATGCTCATTTGATTACATGTTATTGTGAGATATATTGTGAAGGTACATATTATACAAATCCGTTGTTCATTTATTTATCTCATCACCATTTGCAGACATTCACTTTGCTAGTCGGACATCATAGGGGACACAAAGAATCCCTGTCGATCCAGATGCTTGCAAAATCTCCCTCCTATTCTAGGAGGAGTTCCTAGTCTTTCCAACTCACCGGCTCAACCATATCACACCTGTGTGAGTGCCACTATCTTGGAATCAACTTTTCTTGGTTCCACCTTAATTGGGTCCAATTCCCAAGGACATTCATCCACTAGCTCTCCTTCACAAGGAGGCAGGGGGGAAATTTCTTCTCAAGGGAGAAGTACAACCCCACCAAACCCCCATGTTATCACTGGAATTTTGTCTGTAACATCACATGAAAATGGTTATATGAATACAACATCTTCAAACACCTATTAGTTCACCTGGAGCACCAAAAAATCATTTCTAGAAGGAAAAAACTATGCAACTAGTAAAAAAATTGACATTTGCTAAAACACTAAAGGGAGCGCCCACACAGTGTGCAAGCCAAAGAAGCCCATAGAGTGCATATGCGCAATATGCATGACTATGTATGAAAAAGGCCGCACACACCTGTGAATAACGCATTTATGGTTCTTGTCATCCCCTCACCCACTTCTAGACCAACTCCCAACTTGATTCGACCCTCAAATCCAAGCTGAATCCAAATGGGGGGTTGGTCAAAGAACTAAAGGTTTCCTAAAGGGCCCCTTGTTCACACTAAAGACCGGTTGGATATTGCCTCAAAGACATGCTATAAAAGGAGGCCATGGGTGCACTAAGAATTCAAGAATCTCATTGTATTGTTATGTTGCATCTATTCTGCTTTAAGGAACCTCTTTCTTCTTGGAGCATACTAGCAACATCTCATTAAGCTCTTCACCTGACTTCTTGAGGGAATAATCTTGGATTTCTTCACTATTTTATTTCTAGTTTACCATTTGTAAGAAGAGGTATCACATAGGGGACTGAAGATCCCTCCCAAGGGGGAAGAAAGGATCCATAAGTCCCCCTTCTTCTATGGTTTTTTCCCAATAATATAATTCTCCATTGGTGGCATGATTATTGGTCATTTGTTTGATTGATTTTGGTTCTAATTTCCTCATGCATTTTAGTTTTATTTATTTAGTTATTTCTTTAGTTGTTTATATCTTAGTTGTTTGTTTATTTCATGTGATTGAATTATTTGATTCATACACTAAACCCTATCCTATCTAGCAGACCCAACTAGACTTGCAAGTGCCCCTCTTTTGCTCATTCAATTGACGAAAGGGACACAATAGTACAACCCCACCCAACCCCCCTCAAGGGTCAGGTACACAACCAGCTCATACCATAGCTAGAACTAATCCTCCACCGCCACTCCACATGCCATATTTGGCCTCCCTCAACATACCTGATTTGAGTAAACTCACAAACGACGCTATATTGCATGACCCCACATGGCCCACTATGCCTACCAAACTACCTTCAAACATTCCCAAGTTTGAAGGAAAGGTCGGAGAAGATCCTGCCAACCATATAATGACCTTCCACTTATGGTGCTCTTCAAACAACATCATAGACAACTCCATCCATTTAAGGTTATTTCAGTGCATACTCACATGTCCATCAACCAAATGGTATGTGGATGAAAAATCAGAGTCCCATGTGACTTTTGAATCCTTAGCCAAAACATTTTTGACCCTATTTCAACTACCAATTCATCATGACAATGGTATCGAACTGCTCTTTGAGTTTAAACGTACCTCACTCACTCATATCGCTAACCACACTCATGAATGGCATCAGCGACGTAGTTTATGCAAAGCATAAAACACCAAAGAACAATGCCTCGATTGGTTTCTCAGATCACTTGTCTCTCTCCTTGACAAAGATGTGGCCTCCACCTTCCCCCAAACTGAAGAGGAATCCATCAGCAAGGATCGAAATTATGACCTCATTTATGCAAAGACAGGATACTTATACACAATACTACCTGACGCCCCAATAACCATACCATTCGGCCAGGACAAACCTGGGATGTCTCACTCAACAGATGGATTCATTGGTAACACAACACACCACAATCCATCCATCCAACCACCACCTATGTATGGTACACCCAAATATCCACCAATGTATGGAGGACCCATTTATTACCCTCCCCCTCCATATCAAAAGCCATACCTTGTTGTCCTCCGTCTACCCATGAGTGGACCCGTCTCGGCACCCATGATGCACCTGACTGTCCAACCAAGTTATGGTACCCCCTCTACCTTAGCTTATAGCTTGGACACTAGTGAAATCGCTACGCCTTCCTATGCACCCTACAGATTGTTGCCACAAAATAATTCATATTTTTCCATTTCCTATTCCTCCACAACCAATTGCTCCAAAAGGACAACCACACGTTGGGGTTAACTTTGTTCAGTCCTCTCCCATTCAACAAATTCAAAATTTTGAACAACTGAATAAGATAAATCCATCCCATCAACCGAATAATGCCAAAAATAAAGGAAAAAACTGAAACAATAATAGCACAGGACCAGGGGGAAATAACCCCCAACAAAACCAACCTTCTGGGGGAAACTAGAACCAGGGTAACCAGAACCCCCAAGGGGAAAATAAAAACAAACGCCAAGGGAGGAACAACAACAACAAATTCCAGATAAACTTCTCTTGTGATCTTTGTGGTGAGCGTGGTCATTATAATCACCATTGCCCCCAAATTGTTGATTTCAAACCAATGAAATATTCCATGAACATGCCATGTCCTCCACCACCACGTACCCCTCAGCACGCCCCATAATAGTATTTGCAACAAACACCCCTGCTGGTGTTAAAAAACCCTAATCCACACCAAGGGGTGATGAATACCCAATAGGAGATGCATCCTACCCCACCACAAATGGGACAATATCAAAACCCTAGGAACCCAATGGATCGCATTATCCTTCTCACTGACAAAGAATAAATTCTTCTACAAATATGCAGTCATCAATACATTGCACCCCCTGAATCTACTCCCACCACTTCGGAAGTAGCTTCAGCTACAACTGGAAAACTGTTGATGATTCTTTACCTAATGTTGATCCCACCATTCATATTCCTCACATCCCATTATGATGGAATGTCAACAACCCTCAGGCTAGGACAACACACAACTACAGTCTAGTCAATGACTTGGTGCAATCTCCCGCAACCATGTAAGTTTTGGAGGTCCTCCAAACCTGTCCAAATCAACGTAAATCCTTACTTTCCACCTTGGGGGTAGTTGACCTTGCTGACACTAGAATCATCACATCTGATCTAGATTGTGGGGAACCATGCCTCCTCGCTTTGGTAGATTTCTAGATACCAGTCAAGATTCATAACATCACGGTTCATCAATGCATCATTGATGAAGGTGCATCCGCATGCATCATGTCCAAACTTGTATGGCAGAAACTTGGCTCCCCTGAGCTAATACCATATTCCATCACATTAAGAGCCTACGATGGATGACCATCTTCTCCTGAAGGGCTCTTTCAAAATTTCCTCATAGAACTCAGGGGAAAAACCATCCTTATCGACATTGAGGTTATCAACGCCCCGCTTGATTACAACATCTTGTTTGGACATAGCTACATGTATGCTATGAAGGTAGTGTCCTCTTTTGTGTTTCAAATGATGATGTTCCCCCACAAAGGGAAGATCATTACCATCGACCAAGTTTCACATTATGACCCTAAACACTCCTCCAACATCAATAACATATTACCTCTTTTCCACACTAGTTCCTATACATATCCACTCATAGATATGGCCCCCAGAATTTTCAAATACCCATATTTTCTAGAGGCATACCACAGAACACCATCACTCATCAACCGCTCAACAAAAGTGTGTATCATATCTTTTAATGGGACTAAAAACAAAGATACCATTCCTCACAGAGAGGCTTCTCCTCTCCCCAATGTCCCACTAGTAGAAGAAATCCTACCTCAGGAATCCCTTGAAAACCCTATGACACCATTTATCCCCAAGTTCACCCTCCCCTAGGGTCAAATCTTAGTTTGGGAGACAATCCCCCAAGCCATTACTCAAATTCCCTTATTCTACCCCCCACCGGGAGTACAAGAATTCAAGGTAGTGGCAACTCTTACCATTCCCAACATGGTGTTCGCCATTCCAATATGGTATCTACACCCACCTGCGATGGTTCCTCAACCATCCCTCCCTCCCAAAACAAAGGGAATCTCAATGTAGATTCCATTACTAACTCCAACCACACCACCCTCATGCCCACTTGCCAGCACCACCATGAGGGCTGGTGGCAGACGGAAGAAGAAAGATCCCATCGCTCCACTTCTTCCCTGATTTCAACCTCCTTGCACACTCTATAAGAGAGAGGGACACCCCACAAATATATGTCCCTCTCTCCTCAAGTTACACAATTTGATCCAACTCCCTTGAAAAACCACATCGCTCATCACTTTAGCAAGCACACCTAGTACTACCACCACATACCCTAATATAGGTAGCAAAGAGCTGCGAACCAGAGTCACATGTGACATCTTTTTAGAGTATGGCCAATACACTCATCATTTCCCCTCCCTACCTCAGTTTTGACAGACTTTAATGACAGTACACCAAATATTTCAGCCAGACCCCTCTCTCCTCACATCATCAAGTACTCATGTCACCGACATCCATTATGTCATGACTTTAGTCAATGAACGGAAGAGGTTTCCTTGCTCTCTTTGTGACTCACTTCATCATTTCACATACAAGTGTCCTTCGATCATTGAATGCAACTGTAATCAAATGGCCCTTATTCAAAATCCTCCAACTACCCCACTTCCTGTGATGCAAGTGATTCCCCCTATTCCTTCTCCAGATACCGGTTGCATCACCTCCCCTGAATCTGAGTCACTTCCCATCCATCCATGTTTTATGGATATATTGTCTGAGGATTTTCCCCTAAATCCACCTAATTCTATGGCTCATTTCCCTTAGTAAATCTTACCCCCGACCACATTTTACAACCCATAGTATAAAGACATTTGGTTTATGACAAGCACACCATTGCACCAAAATTGTGAAACTCCCTCTACGTCTTCACCACCTAAATACAATCATACGGTGACAGTCACCAATGTTACTTCCCCAGATCCCCTATATTCTCACATTTTCCACTGCAACGAAGATATCCTAGAGGAACTAACTACCCCCGATTGCCCATGGAATGCACTTCATCACAAAGCGCTCTTTCTCTCACAGGAATCCTTTGACCCTCCTATCCAAACCTCCATATGTGCAATCAAAACCAAGGACTTTATTTTGTCAGGGCATATAGACTGGTTCAACAACCCTATCCCTACCCCAGATGATTTTGAAGAAGGCAACATGGCAAACATTTCCCCCACTGTCAAAATCGACAATTCCATCAAACTCAGAATCACCAAGGAAATCACCATTGGCACCTCATGCTCCCCTGAGGAACTCACTGCTTACAAATCACTCTTTTAGGAATACTGGGATATTTTTTCCTGGTCATATACAGAGATGCCCGGCCTCGATCCTATGATCATCAAACATCACATCAACACTTGGCCTGATGTCTCCCCAGTACGTCAAAAGCAACGACCACTACACCCATCCAAAGCCATGTCTATCAAATCCAAAGTTGACAAACTATGTGCCACAGGGTTCATATTCCCCATTGCATACACGCCATGGGTCTCCAACCCCATCTTGATTAACAAAAAACATGGCACTATTCACATCTACACTGACTTTCACAATCTCAACCATTCTTGTCCCAAAGACAACTTCCCCGCACCTTTCATCGACCAAATTAGCGATGAATGTGCAGGCCACAAGGCTCTATCCTTCATGGATGGATTCTCTGGATATAATCAAATCCAAATTCACCAACAAGATCAATATAAAACTACATTTACCACCCCATAGGGAACTTTTTCCTATCGTGTCATGCCTTTTGGACTCAAGAACATAGGTGCTACATTGCAATGAGCCATGAATTATTTTTTCCATGATCTCGCTAGCATCATCCTTTCTTATTTGGATGACCTCACTACATGATCCAAGAAATAAACTCAACATCTAGATGACTTATGAGTTGTCTTTCAATGGTGTGGCAAGTACAATATCTGCTTGAACCCCATCAAGTGTGTATTTTGCGTCACCGTCGGACGCCTCCTTAGGTTCATTGTCTCCCAATATGACATCACAGTAGACCCCCTCAAGGTCCAAGCTATCACAAAAATTCCACCACCTAGGAATTTGCGCCAACTGTAGAGCCTACAAGGCAAAGCCAACTTTTTACAATGCTTTGTCCCAGATTACACCACTCGTGTGCATGGTTTTCGTCGCTTACTGCATCATGATATCCCCTTTCAATGGGATGAACATGCCCAAACCACTTTTGATTATTTAAAAATAGCTCTATCCAATGCCCCTTTGATCATCCCTCCCGACTACAATCACAACTACATCCTCTACTTGTCGGCCTCAACCATCTCAGGAGCAGGAGCTCTTGTTCAAATAGGGGATGATGGATGTGAGCATGTCATTTACTACATAAGTAAAATATTTCAGGACCACCCTTGAAGTATAATCATGAAGAGAAACTCACCCTCGTAGTTGTCCTCGCAGTCTAGAAACTATGTCATTATATCTTGCTTCGCACTACCAAAGTCGTGGTAGATTCTAACCCCATGCAATACTTTCTTAGCCGATGACAAATTAATGGTAAATTTTCCCAGTGGATCGTCATCCTTCAGGAATATGACCTCGAGTTTTAAACTCCCAAAATAAATAAAGCACTTGTTCTCATCGAAATCATCACAATGTTTCCCTCAAATGCTACAATTTATCCCATCAATATGGATTTTTTCGACGAACACCTCTTCTACATATAATCAGATGACCCTTGGTACGACGACCTTATCGTATACCTCCATACACCGAATTTTGGGTCTCATATTTCACGGGATGATCTTCGATGCATTTGCCATCAGGCCCCTCAATACCTACTTATCGGTGACATCTTATACTGATGTGGGGTTGACAACATACTCCGTTGATGTTTGACCATCGATGAGGCAGACAAAGTCTTTAACTATTTCCATAGCTATCGAGTACAATTAATTCTTATAAATGCAACAATAAATTATCAATCCAGGAGGTTCGTAAACTTACGAGGTGTAAGAACAGGAAATGCAAGTCAAGAGTATACTAGCCTATGCTAATGCTTGAAAGAAACCATTAAATTATTTTTGTTGAATGAGTAACTAATCTAAATTAAGCAACTAATCTATGAAAGCATGTAAAAATTAAATCTAGCCTAATCTAACATTCAAAAGGAAACACACTTAACTTGAAATGAAACAGTTGAACTATCTACCCTAGTTCTCCTTCCTATATTATGCAAGAGACTCAAAGTGAATCTACGAAATAAAATTCAACTTAATCTAACTATGAAATCAACTAAATCTAAGTTCAAAGGCATCAAATGAAAAATTAATCTATGAAAATAGGAAAGTACATAAATGAAATCTAATTGAAATAAACATGAAATTATTTGAAAAGTATCTATAACAAACGCACAACAAATAACAATTAAAGACAGATGAAAAACATATGTGAGCTCACATAAACAATATAATCTATCAACTCATAACAAAACAATGAAAATCGCTATCTTAGAATCAAAGCTCTATGAATCAAAGTTCCAATCTTTTGTTCTCTATTTCTAGAAAGAGGCCTCCCCTTCTGAAATGAGGAGAGAACCCTCCTATTTATACATAAATGAAGATAAGAGACTCATTATTACAGATCCACTTTTCTCTCAACCTATCCCTTCAAATCCTCCACAAATATCTTGGATAATATATTCTATCTCCATGATCTTCTCCTTGAAGTGAGCTTGAATGATTATCTCCACATCTTCAAAGAAGATAAAATTCGAATTTGAAGTTAGGTGGTGATTTTTGACTTTGTGAAAATCTTCAAATATGCTTGTAGTCATCACAAAACTCATCAAACTTTGAGATATAATGAAAATATGTTAATTTTCTAATAGTTAGTCACAAATTCTCTTAAAAATACTCAAAATAAATAATTTGGAAAATGGAAATGTAAACCCATATGTTTTTATGAAAGTGATGATAATTATGGTTTTATGGAAGAATGAAATGGAAATAAAGGCGACAAATGGTATATGAAAGATGAATAAAGTGTCATATTTTTGTGACCCAACAAAAGTGGCGCTTGCGGTGGCCACCTCTCAAGGATGTCCACCACCCAAAAAATCATTCGAGCTAGATACTTTTGGCCCACATTGTTTCATGACTGCGTACACATTGTCAAGCGATGCGACAAATGCCAACTTTATGTAAACAAAGCATGAGTGCCACCCACTCTTCTACATCCAGTCATCACTGCCGATCCTTTCTGGAAATGGGGCATTGACTTCATGACTTGCAATCCTCCATCTAGCAATGGAAATAAGTACATCGTCATAGCAGTAGATTACTTCACCAAATGCGCTGAAGCCATGCCTAACTTCAATAACACTGCTAACACAACAACACATTTTTTCTTCAATCACATCATTACCTTCTTTGGAGTTCCACTACAATTAGTCTTTGATCATGATAAACACTTTCAGAATGATATCTTCATCTAAATCTCCTGAAAGTTAGGCTTCTACCATGAGTTCAGCTCCCCATACTACCCTCATTCCAACAGATAGGTCGAGGATGTCAACAAAGTCCTCAAAACCATGTTGCAATGTACTGTCAACAAGAATAAGACCAATTGGCATCATATGTTGTTTTCAGTGTTATGGGATTATCACACAATAGTCAAAACTGCCACCAGTTTTACACCATTTCATCTCATCCATGGGATTGAAGCCACCCTCCCCATCGAGTGTGAAATTCCCACATTGTGCACCGCCATCGCGCTATTACCTGAAACTGTTCCAATGGAGCAACGCTTGTTGAACTTAGAATCGCTGGATGAAGATCGTCCATCTTCATTATAGAAAAATGAGGCAGCTAAAAATTGGTCGAAAGCCACCATTGAACACCATGTCAACCTTCTCTCATTCAACGAAGGACATCTCGTCCTAGCCTATGATATCACTCACGATACTCTCAGTCATGGGAAATTCAAGTCATTATGGCATGGACCATACATCGTCCAACACTGCCTCATTAAAGGCACATACATCCTGGCCTCCCCAAAAGGCTAAACTCTCAAAGAACCCATCAACAGGTTGTACTTAAAGAAGTTATACGCCTGAGCATAGTCATTCTACCTTAGGATTTTTCTTTGTACACATTTATAGAGTTTTTAGTTTTATTTTTTCACCTCCACTCCTAATGCTTGATCTATCATTTTTTTTATTGACAGATGACTCTTCCATCAGCCTACCACATCGGTTACACTTACAGAGCTATCCGTTGGACACAGAATCTCGCTTCGGCTGCTTGGGCCCTCTACACCCCCTCACATGATCTGCTCCACTCCAACGACATTTGTTTGGGCTCAACAACCAACAACCAAGAAGAATACGCAACCGTCATCACCCTCCTCACCGAGGTCAGTCACTTCCACATTCATCAACTTAGCATCCTATTAGATTCCCAACTCGTCATCCTGCAGCTCAACAATGTGTACCCTGTCTGCGATCCTTTCCTCTTTCGCAGATACCTACAATTTAGACTCTTATCTTGAAAGTTTGATTCCATTACATTTACACATATTCCATGACAATTTAATCAAACAACAGATAACATGGTTAACATATTATTAGATTAGAATTTATCACATCAAGACATCATCACACATACATAAATTATCAAAATTTTGTCACAACATATAGATTAGACATCATAAAAACATAACAAAAAAAATCATCACACGTAAGCATCACATAGATCCCAAAACATGTATATCTATCTATCTATCTAGCTATATATATATATATATATATATATATATATATATATATATATATATA
>JZKD02S1672699.1:659191-671741 GCA_000966675.3 Picea glauca
TAAATTCATTTAAATGATCTGCAACAGACCCACCTTCTGACATATTCATATTAAATAATCTCTTCATTAGAAATATCTTATTCGACGCCGAGGGTTTTTCATACAATTTGGCCAATGCGTCCATCAAACCCTTCGTTGTCTTTTCTTTCAAAATATTGAAATCCATTGATGCTGCGAGGCTCAGCCGTATCATTCCTAGAACCTTTCTGTCAAAAATCTCCCATTCTTCATCCTTCATGGCTGCCAGCTTCTTTGCTACTCCGCTCAATGGTAGGAATAGATCCTTCTAATATAAATAGTCTTCCATCTGCATCTTCCATAACTGGTAGTTTTGGCCGTTAAATTTCTTGACCCTAAACTTTCCATCTTCCGACATTGCTCCCACTCGAACTAAGAACCCTCTTTTCCTGCGAGTTACCTTACGCTCTGATACCATTTGTTAGAAAAAAAGGACCGCGGAGCAATAAAATAAAACAAATGTAGAAACAAAACACAGAAGACACACAATACAAGAGAGACACAGATTTACATGGTTCACCCAGTGTGGGCTACGTCCAGCAGAGAAATTGCTAGGTCCTTCCTTTATTATTATCCAGCAAATGAAGGGATACAACCTACAACAAAACCCATTGTAACTTCCTCTTCTTTATCTCACAGTCTCCTCTCTCAGAATACAATATTCACAATCAAACATAGCCACAATACATTTCCTTCATAAGAGAGGGTTTCCTTCTAGGGAAACAAACCCTAACATAATCTCTACCATTAGATATGAAACCTTATAATGAACGGTCCAGATTTACAATGAAATTACAATATACTTTTACAAGGTAATTTTTTGCTTCAGGGGCTTCGCCCTCGAACCCCCATCAAGGGACACTGCCCCTGAACCCCCATTGGGGGCCCGCTTTCCCCCAGACCCCCCAACCGGGGGGATAGCCCCCCCGGACCCAACAGAGGGGGTACCCCTCTGCACTCCCCCGCGTGTATGGGGTGTAAATACTTCATGGGGTATAAACATGGATGAAAGTAAGGACCTCTAAATCAGGCAAATAATCAGGCTCCACAACCAACACCTTTCTTCTACCCCCCACCATGAGTATAAGCATTTTAGGTAGTCACAATTCTTACCCTTCCCAACATGGTGCTCACCATCCCTGTATGGTATCTACACCCACCCGTGATGCCTCCTAAACCACCCCTCCCTACTTAGTGAGAGGGAATCCCAATGTAGATTCCCATACTAACTCTGACAACACCACCCTCACCCCCGATCCCCAGCACCATCGTGATGGCTAGGGGAAGACAGAAGAATAAAGATCCCACTGCTCCACTTCCTCCTCGAGTTCAACCTCCTTGCACAGTCTATGAAAGAGAGGGACACCCCACTAATATATGTACTTCCCTTCCATAACTACCCAATCTGATTCAGCTCCCTCGAGCAACCCCATTACTCACCACTTCACCAAGAACACCTAGTACTACCACAACATCCCCTACTACAGAAAGTAAAGGGTTGTGAACCAAATTCATGTGTGCCATCTCTTCAAAGTATGGCCACTACACTCATCATTTCCGAACTCTACCTCAGTTTTGATGGACACTAACGGTGGTATGCCAAACCTTTCATCAAGATCCCTCTCCACCAACACATTCAGGTACCCATGTCACTGACATCCATTATGTCTCAACCTTAGTAACCGAATGGATGATATTCCCCTTCTCTCTTTGTGACTCACTTTCTCATTTCACATACCAGTGTCCTTCGATCAATGAATACAAGCGTCATCAACTAACCCTTATTCAAAATCTTTTGACCATCCCACCTCCTGTGATGCAAGTGATCCCCCCTATCCCTTCTCCAAATATTGTTCACATCACCTCCCCTGAACCTGAGTCATTTCCCATCCCTCAATGGTTCATGGATAGACTGTCTGAGGATGTTCCCCCAAATCCTCCCAATTCTCCGGTTCATTTTCCTAGGAAATATTACCCCCGACCACAGTTTACAACCCACAGTGTCTGGAAATTTGGTTTATATCCAACGTCCCATCGCACCATCGTTTTGATACCCCCTCTACCTCTTCACCACTCGAAGACAATCACACGACGACAGTCACCCTGGTTACCTCCCTGAATCCCCTATATTCTCGCATTTTCCACTGTGATGAAGATATCCTAGAGGAAATCACTACCCCCGATTTCCCATGAATTACACTCCATCACAGAGCGCTTTTTCTCTTAGAGTAATCTTTTGACCCTCCTAGCCAAGCCTCCATATGTGTAATAGAAACCAAGGATTTTATTCCATTAGGGCATATAGACTGGTTCAACAAACCTATCCCTGCCCCTGATTCTTTTGAAGAAAGCAGCATGGCTAATATCTCCCCCACTGTCAAAATCAACATTTCGATTAAACTAGGAATGCTAGAGGGAATCACCATTGGTGCCACATGCTCCCTTAAGGAACTTGAAACTTACAAAGCTCTCTTTCAGGAATACCAGGATATTGTTTCCTGGTTATATACAGAGATGCTCAACATTGATCCTTCTATAGTCGAACATCACATTGACACATGGACAGATCTCACCCCCATACGCCAAAAGCAATGCTCACCTCACCCATCCAAAGCCACGGTTATCAAAGCCAAAATTGACAAATTATGCGCTATAGGGTTCATATACCCCATTGCATATACCTTACGGGTCTCTAACCCCGTCCATGTTAACAAAAAATAGGGCACTATTCGTGTCTGCACTGACTTATGCGATCTCAATAATGCTTGTCCCAAAGAAAATTTCCCAACCCCTTTCATTGACCAAATTATTGATGTCTATGCTGACCACGAGGCCTTGTACTTCATGGATGGGTTCTCCAGCTACAATCAAATCCAAATACATCGAGCAGATCAGTATAAAACAACATTTACAACCCCATGGGGTACTGTTTCTTATCGTGTCGTGCCTTTTGGACTAAAAAACATAGGTGATACATTCCAATGGGCTATGACTTATGTTTTCCATGATCTTGCTCGCATCATCCTCACTTACTTGGACGACCTCACTGCTTGATCCAAGAAACAAACTCAACATTTAGATTACTTACAAGTTTTCTTTCAATGATGTCACTAGTACAATATCTGCTTGAACCCCCTTGGGTTCATAGTCTCCCAACACAACATCACAGTGAACCCCCTCAAGGTCCAAGCTATCACAGAAATTCCACCACCTAGGAATTTGTGCCAACTGTAAAGCCTTGTTGGCACAAGGGAAGACCCAGATTTCAATGCTACAACAATGCACCAACAAAACCCTAACTATCAACCCTTTCGGCAACACCTGCAAAGCATATGAAGTCTCACCCGAGGTAGAGGCAAGGGTGGTTGCAAGACTCAGGTGTCTGCAACCTTATTTGGGAGATAGGTCTAAGATTACAACACTTAGCAAGCACTTAGCCTCGATCGTTCATCAATATCCAACCCTTATTATTCTTCAAATATAGCACAGAGCATCACAACACTTACTAAGATCTAAATTATTTCAACACTTAGCAATAGTAGAACAGATCAGATCCTGGATCAGCACTAAGCATCTTCATGCATATTAGATCTATAATTCATATACATCTAAGAAGAAAAAAGCATAAATAGATCTATCTAAATATATCAAAGCACTTGGCCAAAGAAGAGTTAAACACATAAAGTCAAAGCACAAAGCATAACACATAGATTTATGTGGTTCACCCCCACTCTGGGGCTACGTCCACCAACTCTTCTTCTTTATTAGCTTCAGTCAGTTTGTTTACAACACAGAGCTATCAACTACTCTGCATAGGACAGGAGATCTACATGCACCTCGCCAGATCCTCCTTCCTCGAGTATATCTAGCATAAAGCCTCTTTATAATCTGTGCACTTAGCACTTACAACACTTGCACTCGGCTCTACAAGTTAATCACATAGATCAATTCTAACACTAAGACCTTGGCCAATATTCTCCTCTACTTACATCACCTAGATATCTATTTATACATTACAAAAGTGGGCCTAAGTGTGGGTAAACCCACGGGCCGACATCCCTTTCCCATTACATATTCCCAAAAACCAAAAACGGACCCAAAAGGGGGTCTAGCTTCCACAATATCTACTTCTCTTTGTGCTTCATCTTCGACCTGCTATTGAAGTCCCAAAAATGGTCAAATATGACTAAGTGTTCCTCAAAACTTGGTCAAGGGCCAATAGGCCCCCAACACTCACTTGTGAATCATCCTGAGTCACTCAGGTCTGATTAGTTCCACTTCGTATGCCTTGATCTTGGCTCAAGCTGCTTCGACCTGATGTTGTGCCATGACCTCTTACTTAATGAACTCTTGGATGAGTGCATCATTTACCGACCCTTCTAGGCATTACTGTGTTGAATTCACGACCTGCTCCAGCTCTGTTCCTTGGCTCTCAATATCTGTAAATAGCTGACATTCCTTATCATGCATAGGTTGAAGTTGTTGAGTTACTTCCATTACCTTTCTCTAGATCATATGGATTTACTGCTAGGCGGTGCACTGCTCGTGAGACCACTTCATTATCTCTACGGGTGATAGGGCCTGTAGCAGCACCTATAGCTTTTCGGCTTCATGCTTCACCTCGTGGAGCTGCGACTCCAATTTATGTAATTCTAGATTCTTGGTTAGGTTCTCATATATTTGTGCACTTCTTCTACTTAAATATTTTCATTCCTCAGTGAGTGATTTAATCCTTTCTACTGTGCTCCGGGCAATCATTTCTCGCTGGTCGTGCACTTCTTGCGGGGTACTTGGTATGGTCTGAAGCTCTAATTCCATGAATCTTTGTTGAAGTTGCTAAATAACTTCAGCAAGCTTCATCACTTGGCATTCTATGGGGTCTTCTGCCTTTTCTCTAAGCCAGTCACAGAGAGAAATTCTCTGTTGACTACTTCTTCCATCCCAATCTACTTCGCAAGAAGCTGCTCTTTCTCTTTTTGGATATTCTCTCTATCTTTTTCAAATTTTGCTTGGAGAGTGTCCTTCTCTTGTTGCACAACTCAGTGTTTCTTGATGATTTCATCCTGTGCTTTCTTTAAGGCCTGGGTGGCCTGCGCTATTTCTTCTTGTGATTTCCAAAGGTTTACTTCAACTGTGTCAGCAATCTTGTGGAGTTGAACTAGTTCATATCCCTCTTCTATTGTTCCTTCTAGCAGGGGCCCAGTGGAGACTGCGCGACTAGACTGAAGTGCCTGTTGCACTCCTTGGAGCTTGATCTCAATTCTGTTGTACATTGTCTCTTTCTTAGCTTCCTTCTTTTCGACTATCCCTTCCATAGCTTCATTCATAGCTGTGACGAGGAAAATGAAGTCATTTAGAGTGAGCATGGTATGCAACTTAGTTATGGGTGCTTTGGATTTCTTCCAGGAGGAAGGTTATGGAGGCAAACCCTTCCTCTTCTTTATGATATCTACTTCATCTTCTGGTCTTTGTTCGACTTCTTCTAAGTCTTCACCATCACCTCCTTGGTCTAGTGTAATGGAAGTTGTCCTCATGGATAAGTTGTCTATATCCTGGACTTCCTTAGCCTTATTCGTCTTCTTTGTTTTCTTTGTCTTACTGGGCCCAGGTGTATCCTGCGAAGTTTCTGGGTTTTCTATGTTGAACATTTCTGTGGGATTTGATGAAATAAGGAGGTTTGCTAACCATTCCTTGGTGATCTCCTCTAGGTCTTCTTCTGTTAGATTATAATAAGACTGAAGTTGTTCCTTGTGCTCATTAGCACATGCTATAATATATATAAAATGGTTGTCCACACTGAACTTCATCAAAGGTCAAAACCTATGTAAAGTATTCGGGGTCACACGAGGCTTGGAATGGATGGCACACTTCAACTGGGTGTAGTAGGTATGGAAGATGACATTGGATTGCAACTACTTGTTCATATCATTTGAGTACCACAGTGTACTAAAATTTCAGCCAGCGGTTCAAAGGGGTTAATGTCTAGGAAGGTTGCACCTTCCGGTAGCTCCCATGCAACGAAAGCTATAAGTATGAAGAGCCAACTAAAATGGAATTCATGCCCCTGATCTTGGGATTCTCTTTAGTTAATCTCTAGTTGATTCACCAGGTACTTCGACCAATTCATCTGTAGTCCCTCTACGCACTTCCCTACGAGGTCGACTACAAAGTCAGATACTTGCATCGGTTGATTCTTTCATACCAACTTCCCTATGACCAGTTGACAGGCGAGGCACACTGCACCAATTTGAATAGAAGCTACCTTGTAGCCTCACGTGCCTTTCTCAACATCGTCATAAGATTCTTTCATCTTCTGAGAAAGAGTGCAATCCATGGTCTTTCCAAGATAGTAATCATGGGGATCAGGGCCCTACATGCTAAGGTCGGTGATCTGATTGATCAACACTAGATCAATTGTTATGTGATGCTTTAACCATAAATATCCTCCATGGTAACTCGCCAACAACAACTTCACACAATAATTCACCTCCTGGTGTCTATCGCAGTGCGGTATCTTCATAACGTGGAGTAGAGTGGAATGTGCGAGGTTCATCGCCCATTGTTGAGGGACGATCTTTGAATTATTTCCTTTGGTTCTGGTCAGGTGCTTGTACAGGTAAAGCATGTTGTAAACTTTATGATCCTCTAGGTTGAAGTCACTAAACTTCAATGATGCAATCTTGTCGTGATCTGCACGGACTGTACATACCCCTTTTGGCAGGTACGCAGTGACTAGAGTGTACTCAAAGTCTCTAGGCACACTGTCTCTGTTGATCGTACTGCTCAAAGGTGGTATGTAAGCAAGTAGGATGGATGGAACCAACTTCGCATTGGCCATATTGTCTTTATGTTTGTTTCTTCTTTCTTTGTTGGCTCGGGATGTTCTTGCTTGAGTAGTCGATGGGGAGGCTTGCACTCCTCTCGTCGATGATGCCTGTAAACCTATAGACAATCCTCTCTCCAACATGACTCTTTCGGTTCTAAAGCTAGAGAGTACCTCCCTTACATATTCTTCAACTGCACTAAATTCATTGGACATATATGCTCAGGATCAATATCTCAGGTTCTCAAAGTAATGTAGGTACTGTAATAGGGTAGAGAGTAAGAGTGGAGTAATCATTGTTCACAATTCATGTAGTCTGCGGACTCAAATTTGCAATTAGAAAAAGTGTCTTCCATGCATGGCACGATGGAATAAGTAAGTAACTTTGTAATAGATCATTTGTAATGGATATGGGGCTTCATTAACTCTTGTTCTGTCTATTATGGCATGGTCTAATGGTCTGGTGATGAGCCATCAATGTTTTTCTATCCATTTGGAGCGGCAGTCAAATAGATATATCAGCCTCCAATGACTATATTTCTTCGCCATGGCGATGTTTTGATATCTCAGTGAAGCTCCAATTTTCCAAAGTTTCTTTCTTAGAGGTTCCCTCTGGAACCCTCTGTAGCCTGTTGATCTTTTCTCTCTTTTTACTTAGCTTCCTAGCCTTCTTCCCCATGAGCTTCGTCTTGGTAGTTCTTTTCCAGTTCTAATTCTTATTTTCCTGGGGCATAGTCACTTCGCATTGTTGAGGTTCTTTCCCAAGACTCATGGGTACTATTTCATCTATATCTGATACAGATACTCCAATATTTTGTGAGTCCCCAAATGCTTTTGCAGCTTTGACATCTGGGCTTCTAGTTTCAAATAGCTTTGATTTGTTCTCCTGTTTCTCAATCAACTGCACCATCCTTCTGGTCATGAAATCTTTTAAATCTTGTCTATGTTGTTCTAAAACCTTTTCTTCTTCCTTCTTCCTAGATTGATCTCTTTCAATCCAAGGTTGTCTAAGTAACATAGTAAATGGGGCATTGTCCTTAATAAATTTGATGATCTCAAAATCTTCCTCTGTCGAAGTTCCATTGACATTCATAGATATTTGAGTGAGCCTTCCACATAGGTTTACCAGTTTCCCTCTGAATAACCCTATTCCGCTTAGTGAAGGGATCATAGAAGGCCTTCCTATAGCATCCCAAGTTCTCTTTGTCATAACATTCACCTTTTTTTCCTAATCCAGAACACAGTCAATGTCGAAGTCTCCTATTCTTACCTCTATGCATTATTTTTCATTAAAGACCTCTGATAATCTAGCATATCAGTGGTCATTCAAGGTGTCTTTCATCTATAGTAATATCTTTTCTAATTCTCTCTGGGGTTCTGCTATTTCTAGATCTACCTTAGGGTTTTCTTCATTTAGATTCATGCCTTCAATCTTAGCAATCATTATAGGGAAATCCAATACTTTGTGTTCCAAGGCTTTGCAACAAAGACAACTAGATCTCCCACTAGGGAAATCCTTAGTAAGATGTCCCAGTCTTCTGCAAGTGTAACATAGGGTTAATCCTCTCTTTCTCTTAAATGATTCCCAAGTTCTTTTATATCGCGCACTAGAATCATGGTAGCTAGCCTGCAAAAAATTCTTTCTAGGATCCTGCATCCATTTGTTAGTCCAAACATTATTTCTATGCATAGGTATAACATATATATTAGATCTATTCATGTCAAAATTTCTTTCATCTATTAATGCCCTAGTTTTCAATCTACGATAGAGTCTATCAAACATACCTAGATTCATGCTCTAGAAACAAAAATTTCCACTTATCTTACTTCTACAGAACTTAAATCTTTTAGATCTAAAAACTTTTAACTATTCTTACCTTTATCGGAGCACTAAGCTTACAGATCTTACCTCTTTTCTTTAGAAACTTCCACTTTTACTTTTCTTAGATCACAAAGCATTCAAATCTCACTTCTTTTCTTCAGATCTGGCCTTCTCTTTGCAGCACAGAGATTTTCAGATTAAGTAAAATACTGTGCACTAGGGAACAGATCCACGCACAGAGCTTCCATAGTTTCATGATGAATCTTTGCACAAATATTCTTCTCCCTTAATTCCCAACAATCACAGTTTCAGTCCTGACAATGAAACCATTTGTTGGCATAGGGGCATACCCAGGGTTCAATGCTACAAAAACGCACTAAAAAAACCCTAACTACGGACCCTTTCGGAAACACCTGTGAAGTAGATGAAGTCTCACTCGAGGTAGAGGCAGGGGTGGTTGCAAGACTTAGGTGTCTACAACCTTAGCTGGGACACAGGTTTGAGATTACAACACTTAGCAAGCACTTAGCCTCGATCGTTCATCAATATCCAACCCTTATTAGACTTCACAGATAGCAGAGGGCATCATAACACTTACTGAGATCTAAAGTATTTCAACACTTAGCAATAGTAGAACATATCAGATCCTGGATCAGCACTAAGCATCTTCATACATATCAGATCTAACATTCATATACATCTAAGAAGCACAAAGCATAAATAGATCTATCTAAATATATCAAACCACTTAGCCAATGCAGAGGTACACACATCAAGTCAAAGCACAGAGCATAACACATAGATTTACGTGGTTCACCCCCACCCTGGGGCTATGTCTGCCATCTCTTCTTCTTTATTAGCTTTAGTTAGTCTGGTTACCACACAGATCTATCAAGATCCTACTCCGCATAGGACAATATATCTGCACGTACCTCGCCAGATCCTCCTTCTTCAAGTAGATCTAGCACAAAGCCTCCTTACAATATATGCACTCAACACTTACAACACTTGCACTTAGCTTTGTAAGTTAATCACATTGATCAATTCTAGCACTAATCCCTTGGCTAATCTTCTCCTCTACTTACATCACCTAGATATATATTTATATATTACAATTGTGGGCCTAAGCATGGGTAAACCCACGGGCCAACATCCCTTTCCCATTACATATTCCCAAAAACCCACAAAGGACCCAAAAAGGGGGTCTAGCTTCCACAATCTCCACTTCGTCATCGACAGGCTGTCAAATTCCCAAAAATGGTCAAATATGAACAAGTGTTCCTCAAAACTTGGTCAAGGGCCAACAATCCTACAAGGAGAAGCCAACTTTTTACGATGCTTTGTCCTAGATTACGCGATCCACACACATGGTTTCCTTCATTTAATACATCATGATATCCTAGTTTGATGGGATGAACATGACCAAACCGATTTTGATTATTTAAAAGTGGCATTATCTAATGCCCCTTTGATTATTCCTCCCGACTAAGATCATGATTACTTCCTCTACTTGTCGACCTCAGTTGTTTCAATAGTCGAAGTTCTCGTCCAACTAGGGGATGATGGTCGTGAGCATGTTATTTACTACATTAGTAAAAATATTTCAGGACCACCTCTAAAATACAATCATGAGGATAAAATTGCCCTCACAGTTGTCCTCACAGTCAATAAACTATGCCATTACATCCTGCTTCTCACTACCAAACTCATGGAAGATTCCAACCTCGTGCAATACCTACTTAGTCGATGGTAGATTAATGGAAAATTTTCCCAATGGATCATCATCCTTCAGGAATACGACCTAGATTTTTCAACTCCCAAAAGAAATAAAGAACTTTTTCTCATCGAACTCATCACGACGTTTCCCTCATACACTACAATTTCACCCGCCAATACGGATTTTCCCAATGAACACCTCTTATACATCCCCTTGGATGACCCCTGGTATGGTGACCTTCTCATCTACCTTCTGACATAGAAGTTTGGGTCTCATCTCTCTCGAGATGATCGTTGGTGCATTCACCATTAGGACCCTCGGTACCTCCTCATCGGTGATGTTTTTATCGATGTGGGGTCGAAACCATACTCCATCAATGTTTGACAATTGACGAAGAAAAAAGAGTGTTGAACGATTACCATAGAGACGCTTGCAGTGGCCACCTATCAGGTATGTCTACTGCCGAAAAACTAATTCAAGCAGGTTACCTCTGGCCACATTGTTTCATGACTACATCCACACTGTCAAGTGATGTGACAAATGCCATCTTTATGCAAACAAAGCATGAGCACCACCCACTCTTCTACATCCAGTCATCACTGTCAGCCCCTTCTGCAAATGAGGCATAGAATTCATGACTTGCAACCCTCTATATAGTAATGGACAAAAGTACATTGTCATGGTAGTAGATTACTTTACCAAATGTTCCAAATCCATGCCTACCTTCAAAAATACCACTGACACAGGAGCACATGTTTTCTTCAACCATGTCATTACCCGTTTTGGAGTTCCACTACAGTTAGTATCCGATCAGGGTAAACTCTTTGAGAATGAGATATTAGTCAAAATCTCCTCAAGTTTAGGCTTCTCCCATGATATTTCATTCCCATACTACCCTCAGTCCAACGAACAAGTTGAGGTTGTTAAAAAAGTCCTCAAAACCATGTTGCAATGCACTGTCAACACACATAAGACCAACTGGCATCATATGATGTTTTCAGTAATATGGGCTTATTGCACAACAGTCAAAACTGCCATAGGTTTTACACCATTACATATCATCCATGGGATCAAAGCCACCCTCCCCATCAAGTGCGAAATTCCCATGTTGTGCACTGCCATTGAGTTATTACCTAACACTACTCCAATGGAGTAGCACCTTCTAAACTTAGAGTCATTGGATGGAGATTGTTGGTCTTCCTTAGAGAACAATGAGGCAGCTAAAAAATGGTCCAAGGCCACCTTTGACCGTCATGTCAACCTTCACTCATTTAATGAAGGCGATCTCATCCTAGCCTACGATATCACTCACGATACTCTAGGTCATGGGAAATTTGAATCATTATGGCATGGACCGTAAATTGACCAACACTACCTCACTAAAAGACATACATCATGGCCTCTCTAGTGGGCTCTCCTCTCAAAGAACCTGTCAATGGGTTGTACTTAAAGAATTTTTACGCCTGAGCATAGTCATTCTACCCTAGGCTTTTTTTTTGTACACATTTGTAGAGTTCTTAGTCATTTTTTTTTTTTCTCCACTCCTCATGTCTAATCTACCATTCATGTTATTGACAGATGCCTCCCCCATAGGCCTACCACATCGGTTACGCTGATGGAGCTAGCCACTAGACACAAAAACTCGCTTCAACTGCTTGGGCCCTATACACCCCCTCACATGAACTTCTCCACTCCAACGGCATATGTTTGGGCTCAGCCACCAACAACCAGTCAAAATATGTCATCATCATTGGTCTCCTAGCAAAGGTCAGTCACTGCCACATTCGTCACCTTACCATTTTATTATATTCCTGGCTTGTAGTCCTGCAGATCAACAATGTATATTGTGTATGCGATCCTTGCCTCTTCTACATATACCTACAAGTTAGACTCTTATCTCGAAATTTTGATTCAATTACATTTACACATTTTCCATGATAATTTAATCAAATAGCATATAACATGGCTAACCTAGTGTTAGATTAGAATTCATCACATCAAGACATCTTTACATATACATAAATCATCAAACATTGGTCACAGCATATAGATTAGACATCCTAAAAACATAAAATAATAATAATAATAATAATAATAATAATAATATATCAACACATGTAAACATCACAGAAATCCAAAAAATGTATATCCATATATATATATATATATA
>JZKD02S1672699.1:681083-702154 GCA_000966675.3 Picea glauca
TGTGTGTGTGTGTGTGTGTGTGTCATAATAATAACCATACTCAATGTGATATCTACAACAACACATGTTACGAATTGTGTTTATTCGAACATACCAAGGCTTGCATTTATGGAAATATCTTTGATCTAATTTAAGTGCACTATGTATTGTTCTAAATCTCTCATACAATTCTGTCTGTGTAATGTCAAGAAAGTGTTTAATATGGGGTTCATGGTCCCTATATCCCCTTCTCAATTTTAGTACATATTTTTGGTTGGAAGAAGGCCTTGTCTTCTTATGCCATAAATCCTAAACTGGTCCCTTAACCGCTCTAATTAACTTCATGTGAGAACAAGGTAGCCTTCTAGTGAAGGCACACAAATCTGTTTGGGCACCTGTGTCGAGGCTATATCATCTATGAAAACACTTTATAATGGTTTTGACATTTCATTTCAAGAGGTGAGATGTTTTTTGTAGAAAATGATTTTTTCTTGTGATCTTTCTAACAATTGACTGGGACAAGACATGTTGGGTTGCATTGTGGTATTTAGAAAGAGACTCCTATCGATTCTTTGAAAATAATGTACAAGGTTTCTAACAATATGATGAATTTTTTCTACATTGTTGACTATTTTAATGCCTAAAATTCTCCTAACAATAGTCAAACTTCTAGATTTTAACGAAGATAAAAATAATTGACATTTAAAAACATCGAATTTTGGTTCAAAATATTCTTGAATGATTTTATAAGAGTGATAATGAATAGTATGGTTAGGTAACTTACCTTCAATTCATGTAAGACCAACTTCATTGACCTGAATGCATTTAAGAGTTCTTCACCGCATAGTGATCAATCTAGGTAGGGATGTTAAACCCATGTTATGACACTCTTGACCTCCCTGTTATGGAGTTAACAATGTTGCAGTTCTTTCCCCTTCAATCACCGATGAATCAACTGTGGGAGGAGAGTGAACATGGGATTTTCTAGTTTCTAGAACATTTGGCTCTTCAACAAGAGATTTCACCAGAAGAGCTTCTTCAACACAGTGTTGTACACTAGTTGCTTCTCTGATTTCATCCATTGTATAATCAACTCCAAGTAGATCCTCCATCATCTAGTCATCCACAAAAAATTATCTTGATGAGATATTGTTTGTATTTCTCTTGAATGAACTCTTGTTCTTTTCTTCTAGTGATGGAGGAGAAACAATAGCAGCATATATTTTGCTAGAAATTGGATTTCCCACTTCTGAAATCCTATGCTTTAACATACATAACTTTTTTTTTTCTCTTTCTTCTTCTACCTTTTCGATTGGTTTCTTTTTTCTCAAGGATTTTCTTTCTCTAATACGATGGTTCACCATGTTTAAAGATAAAAATTGGATTCCAAACACCCACCACAAATTATTTTTTTTGTATTATGTAATAAGGCACAACCAAGTGGAGAAATTTGTTTTTGATTACAAAAGACGACACATCTAATAATTCCAATTCCAATTCCAAATCTGATTGCACTTGGACAAATTTTTCTTCCAATTCCAAGAAGATACAAATAACAATTCCAATTTCACTTGGACAAATTTTCTTTCCAATTCCAAGAAGACATGAGAAGATACAAACAAGAATTCCAATTGCATTTGGACAAATTTGTCTTCAAATTCCAAGTAGACACAAGAAGATACAAACACCAATTCCAATTGCACTTAGACAAGTTTTTCTTCCAATTCCAAGAAGACAAAAGAAGATACAAACAACAATTCCAATTTCACTTGGACAAATTTGTCTTCCAATTCCAAGAAGACATAAGTAGATACAAACAAAAATTCCAATTGCAATTGATAAAGTTGTCTTCCAAATTTTCCTATAGTGGTTTGGAAATAGCACAAAAGTCTCTATGAATCTAACAAGAACACTAAAATAAGTAAAACATGTCTATGCAGGTTGTTTTTCGGAATTTGTCACGAATTTTTGTTGGCCATGATATAGATGAGGTGGGGTGTGCTTGGCACCAAAACTTTCCTAGCAGGAACACGTGCGCGTTCCTGTTGAGCATAAGCAACCAAAATCTACAACACACTCAAGTCATAGGAGCACATGCATGATCTTAATGCAATGGGTATAACATTTAATATACACCAAACATATCTATGAATAAATATGTTCTTAGCACATAGGATGTATAGGGGTCAAATTTTTTAAGTTTCTAGGTTTGAGTCATAGGGTGTTTTTATTTTTAGGTTTTGAGTCATGTTTTATGTCAATAAATTATGTTTGAATATTTCATGAGTAAATAAATATGAGCTTAGTCCATGTAAGAGTCTTGGTGCCATGATAGTGGTCATCATCATGAGAGAAATAGGGGTAAGTATTGGTCACAACATTGGTCTTAAAACTCATCATTATCATGTCTTGTGTCTTAAGAGGGGTGTACAAAGGTTCCTTATGTCATATTTAATCATTTGAGGGTCAAATCATGTTTCAAGTCACCCTATTGCAAACTCACATGAAAGTTTGCAATGAATCAAGAAAGTACCTCATGCACTAATCATATATCATTATGCTTTGGAAACATGGAAAGGGGTATCTTATTGTTCCATTTCCATTTATTCATCATGTTCTTCAAGTCAGTTTCAAGAGGTAGGTTTTTCAATTTGAATATAGCATGCTGCAAATTAGTTTGAATTATGGCGCAACAAATTTCCTGTAGTAGTTGAAGTTGGATTAAAAGCTTAAAGCAAACTGTCAGTTTAACTCATGAGACAATAGTCGAATCTTTAGATACACCATGTACCATATTTAATAATCAATTGTGTTGTCTGAAGGTTTATTATACTGGATTCTAGTCGTGATTTTTCTGTGTGCTGCAAACTGTTTCATAGCATTTTCACTGAAAACTTCTTAAACTGGTCAAAACCTGCAGTATTGGTATCTTAAATAATTGCAAATCCAAGTTTCCCTCTTTATACCAATAAGACTAATTTGCATCCACTTCTTGTAGCCATGACCTTCTCCACTACATTTTCTTGTTAGTGCTACCAAGTGTGTGCATTGAAGGTGTTATGAACCCGTTGTTTTCTCACTTGAAAAAACCCTCATTGATTGTGCTTTCACTTAGGTCAAAGGTTTTATATTTTTCAAAGTCATTTTCCTTTTCAGACTTGGGAATTTTGCAAGCCTCTTTCATTAAAACCTAGACTAAAATTGTGTGCTGCAAACTCAACTATGAACTGCAAACTTGATTGGGCGCTGGAAAGTAAAGGATCGTGCCGTGAATCCTTTGTTTTACACAGAAATTCCACGAATGTTTTTCCTGATTACAACCTAATCCAGTTTAGGATTTTTTTCTTTCCCCTCATCTCCTACTTTTAGTACTTTCATTCTCACACTGTTGCTATACATGAATACTTCATTCAGTAAATCCTAAATTGTGCAAAATTCAAATAAAAAACCCTAAATCTTATTGTTTTAATCATACATATGGTAAAAATTGTTGTAAAAGGGTAAAGGGTTTTCAAACATCTATCATGCATAGTCATAAAGGTAAGAAGGTTCACAAAGGGGGATAAATTTTCAAGTTTGAGCCCCATGACTTGCAGCTAATAAATTCTAAACCATTTTTCAAGGAAGCATTTTAGAGAGTGGGAATCTTGGCTTTTTGTGAGAAAATGTAAAGAAGAAATCCTAAGGCTACTAAATAGTTTCAACTCAATTTCAGTGGGACAAAGGCTAAGGTGGGTGCACTCAAGTTTGAAGTCTCATAGAAATCTATTTCTATAGCCACAAAGATACTTGCTTATGGTGAAAAATGTTTTAAAGCCATGTCTTTGAATTTTACATTTTCCAAGGAATTCTTGAAGCCTGAATATCAAGGATACAACCTATCCAAGGGAGTGCCAAGAAGTCATATGCTGGAGTATTTTGACAAAATGCTCAAATTTATTCAGAGGTATTTCACTTGTGAAGAGAGGTTCAATATGATTTATCAATACCATATCAAATTGATACTACACTTTACTGGGAAAGAGTCCATGAACATACCCTTTTATCTTTTCAGGATTATTGGGAAAATGTCATATAGAGTCCAGATAAATCCAAGCAAGTGGATACTAGTGTTTCTCACTTTGGTTTAATGAAAATTATAGTATTGGAAGAGTCGAAGAAGACCAATACTGACTGGGAGGTTTTTCTAGCTACATCAGGTTTCAACCATATGTTGCTCACACACTATAGTAAAAAAGACAAACACCTACTCTTACTCAGAAAAATGTGCACTCATAGTCAAATAAAAAGAGGAAGATGACCAGAAGAGATGAATCCATTCAGTCTACTGATAAAATAGTTGAAGGTGGTCCCTCATAACCTCCTGATAGAGAATTTTATTCGGTGGCAGAACTTAAACCTATGGAGACATCATAAAGTAAATTAAGGAGTATGAAGGGTAAGAAGATTGTATTTTCCCCACCTATTTCTGTAGAAATGATCAAGCCTAGAATACCTTTCACCATATCAACAGCTAAGTAGCATATTCCTATGGAAGAGGGTACATCAAAAGCCTCAGCTCAACAAAAAGATAAAAATAATAGTTCCAAGAATCCAATAGAGATTACTGAGATCAACTCCCCTTCTCATGAAATTAATCCTACTTTCAAAAGACTTAGGAGGCAATTTAAAGATACAAGAGTTGAAAATGAAAAATTGGAGGAAAACCTAGAGGCCCGAATCAAGCTGAAAAATACTTTGTATTTGTATGAAGAAAGCATTGATAAATAAAGATATTTGGCTAAGAGATATTTACCTCTGCATAGGAAGATGAAGAATGTGTATAGGAAGAAAATAGCTTTCCAATATGAAACCAGGATGTTGAAAGAAGAATTGCAACCATTCAAGGAGCAGATAGCAAAAACAATTTTCAATATGTTAGCTCGTGTGGATATTGTTGTTCCTGAGTCTGTACTTAAGGCTCAAAAGTACAGTGTCAAGGAATCTGAAAGTGGTTAGGATAGGGAGAAGGGAGGGAGTCAACCTTCAGAGAAAGAAACTAAGGGAGATTTCTTCATTGGGGTTGTCTGGCTTCGAACTGTTCCTGAATATTTATGTCTCGTTCAATGGCTACCCATGATTGTTCAAGTTCAACCCGGTTAGTTGTTGTTTTAAGGATAGTGTTGAAAAGGTTTAGGGCGATGCGTGTTTGGTTCAATAATCCGGGTTCGACGTTAGGTTGATTTGGTATAGGGACTTTCATGGGGGAACAACACAGGTAAGAGAACTTTTGAGAAAGGTTGAGTGTTGTCTCAGCTTGGTCTTATAAAAGAGAACTTATGGTTGCAGAATTAGAATACGGATGCGAATCTAAGGCTCGTTCCCGTAATTGTATTATATTTAAATAAATGGGCGAGATGGGATAAAAACATTGAGCCACTTACAGTGTCAAGTTCCAACCAGGGGAAAATCTCACGAAGTAAACGGGAGAAGAAAATATGTAAGAAAATAACTGATGTAACAAAAAATACATGTAGAATTCCAAAATTGCAAATTGGTCTTACATAGCTGATAGCTAGTGCAGAGGAAAGGCAATAAACAATTACAGAAAACCCAAATTTATTCGTTATAGTAGTGGTCATAATAAAGTATAATAGAGCACATCAATTATGAATATGAGTTGAAATTGAAAAATGAGGAACAAGAGAGAAAACTTGTAATACAGAAGTGACGAAATTGAGAATGTCGGATCCACTTGTATTAATTCTCAATGCACAAATTCTCTTACAAAAACTCAAAAAGGGTCCAGCTCCGTTTATTTCTCTCTGGGGTATATTTATACAATTTTTACAAAGCAGGTAGAATCTCAATAGTTGCAAAACTTTAGTTATGACAGAAGGGAGAGAAATCGCTCCATTTCCCCAACTCTGTCTTCACTTAGTGCTAGGTGCTTGTCTTCGCGCAGACTTGGTGTAGACGATACATTTTTCCACAAGTTGAGATACGAGCCATGAAGGCTCCGCTTGACAACTGGCCTCTACGAAGAAACATTCACGGGCTAACTGCTGTAGCTTGTCTCCCATTTGTGCATCGATGATGTCGAGGGCACTTAGTTGTGCACTGGGCTGGATCATGTGCTTATCAACTCGGGCCATGTCCACCATATCTATCTGAGAGATATCGGCCGAATCTCTCTCATCCTTCTCTTTTAAATCAAACGAGATATGTTCCACATTCATTTGTATCAATGTTTTTGTGTCACCTCCACTGTCTATACCCAACAGCTCGCCGTCTATAGAATTGAAGGCTTCTTCTAATGAATTGGTTACCTTTTGGGCTTGCTCCTTGCCCAGGGTAATGTTGTGCTCCCAATCCTTCAGAAGAATATTACCTCTGGTTTGTTCTAGGATGGTGAGCCTGGGAGGACCCATCGAAACTCTATTATTCATGGTTATCACCACCTCCTGGAAGGTGACCCGAGCCGCTTCTGCATCTCTTTCTCTGACAGTCAGGTTCTCAGAAACCCGATTCATCAACAAGCAATTCTCTCGGATCACTCCCACTTTGGTGAGCAAATTCTGTTGTGTAGAAGAGATTCTGTTTCGAATCTCAATTGCTCAAGATTTAAACCTCTCGACGTCGATCATCCTACTTTTGGCAATCTATACCCAATCCTGCAGCTCTGCAATCATAGTCATCTGTTGGCCCGCTTGTATCCGGCCGTCTCGGACCACTAGATGTGCTTACTTGAGCTTGGTTTTAAGCACCTCTATCTCATTTTTATCAGCCAGTCGGGGCAGTTCTATCTCCGCGCTCACCTGGCCTTTAGCATTTTTCGTGGTCGAGGCCAATCTGGCCTCGAAAGTCCTGATCAGGTGGTTTTTCCTTTTGAGTTGGTTCTTTAAAAGTTCGACCGAAAATTGATTCGCCGATGCATACGCTCCTAGCGTCCCTGCGATCTCAGTGGCGAATTGCTCATTCTTTTTATTTTTTCCATCGGTCATGACCTTGAACTTCTTAGCAGTCGATTCTCCCTCCTGGTAAAATTCCCTTTTTACAACCGCTTTTCCCTTTTTATCAAAGAAGAACTCGTTTGGAGGAAGTTATTCTGCTCTTATGGGCCTCATCTCCTCATTAAATATCCATCCTTCTTCGATATTCCCCTACGCCGACTGCAAGGGGGTGACAGAAGTGATGGGTTCCCCGATTTGTTTCACCGATTTTCCTGGGGTATCGATAGGATTCTGCTTATTTGGCATTCCTAGTGTCTTTGTCTTAGTCTCCAGCTTCTGCTTCCTTGGTGGGTCCGGAGTTTTTACTTCATCCTCCGGATTCTGTTTCCTTGGCGGGTCCGGAGTCTTTACCTCTGCTTCGGGATTCCTTGTTTGTTCCCCCTCATGGTGTTTTCCAAGGTCAGGAATTGCGTCTTCAGAACCTTCATCATCCTTCTGTTTTGTCTCGGAAACACCCGAACCTCCCAACACAGCGGGGAGACAGCTTCGTCTACGCTCTTGGAATTTTAACACAGCAGCTGTGTCTTCAGGTGCCAAGGATTGGATCCGGACTAGAAATTCTTCATAAGACCTCGCCCCTCGGAAAATATCATCCGAGGGTGAGTTCTCATGCTCGAATCTCTTGAGCCCACAATTTGCTAAATGGTTGCTTACAACCCTCTCTGGATCATGTTTCTTATACTCGATGGAGACCAAATTCAGGTCTTCCAAGGCTGCAGCCTCAGCCTTTGCATGCCCGAAATCCAATAAAGAATAAGAATTCAGTCGAATGGGAAAAGACGGCCACACCTTATTTGAGTATCCTTTGAGTTCTTTACTTACCCCGCCAATTACTGTCTGCCGGCTGACCTCGTGACAAGCCATCTTGTCGGGGATGAACAATGGTAGCGCAAGCGGGGGAACGACATCCCTGAACACTTTGAAGTACGAGAACTCTGCCTCCACGTACCATTCTACTATGCCACTCAAATTTGCAGCAATGTTGTCTGAGATACGAGGTGGTGGGTGACCAAAAATGGCGATGTGCAGGGGCACCATCACCCAGTTGAAAATTTTGTATATGAAACTGTCCGCCTTATTTTCCCATAGCTTTTCATGATATACATGCATGGGTCTGTCCTCGGCCGGAGTCCAAGCCCATCTCATCAGTGGGAATGGTGTCATGGAACATATTGCATCCATAATATATGCGGACATGAAGAATGAGGACGACCTCCCACTTGCCTTCTGCTCTTGATACTCTGTGACATGGTTGGCCAAACTGTCCGAGAGTATCTTTTCCCAATTAAACAAGAAACCTTATGCAACCCGAAACATCAGAGGCACCCATGCAATGAAAAAATGCGATGTGTCCTCTCTCCCAAATAGTCGGCATGTCATCATGTCCACATACTTATACTTTGGCTCTAATGAAGGGATTGAATAAACACCCTGGTCATTTGCTCTGAATTTCACGGTGCGCGAAACCCAATCCTTTATCAAACCAGGCATGGTTTTATCATATCGTGTGCACTCCTTTTCTTTGAATTCCTCCAGGAATTCAGCACCATATGTGTATTCAGACATCATCGAGAGCTTATACATGGTTTGGATATGTTCTGGCCTAAAAGTCTCGACCGTGACCCACTGCTCGTTCATGATAGTCCTGGTGGGTAGGTCTATGTGATCCAACGCCCATCGGATCATGTCATAATATGGGAGAAACCGTGGTCTGGCTGCTACCCTATCCATTCTGGATTGGACAACTATCTTGTGTTTAGTGTTTAGATCATCCTTTTCATTGTCATCTGAGTCCGAATAATTCACTAATTCTGATTGAAGAATGTCTGAAACAAAGGACCAGTTGGGGACCGAGTCGACACTCTGGGGTGAAGTGTCAGAAACATTGTCTGAGCCTTGTCCTGCGACCTCGATATTCGCCTTAGCTTCTTTTCGTGGAGCCATAGCCGAAGCTTGCATTTTCACCCTTCTACGATAGAACTGCGTATATATGCAGAAATTAGTTCACTTGGAAATGACGAGCTCTTTGTGCTTATGAAAATGCATTCGTTATAATGAAAAGAAAATCTTATATATATTTTAAAACTCAGTACTTTTCAAAATAACCTGTCAATTCATAATTAGAAATAAATTCATTGCATAAAATCTGATCTTATATGCGTAGATTTACCCTATTTCTCCATAAATGTCATAAATTTTTTGGCGGTTTGACAGTCAGTCGAAGTATGGAGAGAAATGGTTGTCTCGAGAAATGAGCAAGCCTCGAGGCGCGGGATATATCTTGGTTTAGCTTAATTAATCCAATCCCGCCAATGCTAATCAATTTCTTTTCCATTCATTATATCGTGGGATTTCTTTTAACATTTTGAGTCCCTAACTCCCGAGAACGTGAGGGCCGATTTGGCTTAATTAAAGGTAATTGTGATTTGGAGGCATAATTAATTTTATAATCATTTTATTCTCCATATTGCAACTCGAAACTTCGAAAACAAGTTTCTGGGAGATTTGTATGCCGATTCGCGAAACCGCGAGATGACGATAATTAAGACTCAATTAAAGGGAAGAAAATATTGGATTAGGCGATTAATTAATCATGTTATAATTACCTCGTGCCTTCATGAACCGGGGATTAGATACTGTGACTTTTGAAAAAGTTAGTGCCGAGTGGCGAAATGCCGAGAACGACATTTACCATAGTTAACTTTTTGCCTTTGATCCTTGACATGGGTTATCCGGATAGGACTTTGCGTTCTCGGCTCTCGGGGCTGTAGAAATAAAAATTCAGACTTGGCGAATGCCGAGATGCGAAACCCCGATGACGTCTAATCATGAGTTAGAAGATTCTACCCTGGTTACTGTCTTGAGTAAAAATTTAAAACGACTTCGCTGTTTCGTGACTCGGGACGTGTGAACTCATGGGTTATAGTATCCGACTTGAGAGATCCCGAAGTAAAACAAAAAGAGCGAACATTCTTATGAAAGTGGACTTGTTTTGAGAGTAGAGAAGCATCGCTTCTCACGCAACCAGTTTTCAGAGATCTCATCATCTCGGAAAGAAAAAGAAAATCAACTTTAGATTGCAAGTATCAAATTGAAAATTGTGACAGGGAAAAAACAAAGGCAGCTCCAACATAGTCTCCAACTAGGGATCCTTCCTTCCTGTGAGGCGAGAAGAATAGTAGACCACGTGCCAATATTGGGTAAATGGAGTCAAAGCTCAATTAGGTGGAAAAATTCCAAGGGAAAAGGATCGAAGGGGGGGGAAAGACTCTGTTCTTTACCTCGAGAAGTTTTTTCAAAATCAGATACTCCTTTAAAACACATCTGTAGTCCCTTTCACAATTTTCCCTTTCCTACTACTAAATTTGGGTATGTTTTAAGACAGTCGAAATGACCCTAGGAGACTCAACAGATCTTGTGACTCTCGGCTTGCATCAAAAGGATGAGATTATATATATTTTTAATTGGGAAGTCTCGTCCGAATTCGGGATGTGGATCAGGTTTTTAGAAAGCATTGGTCACCAGAGTAGAATGATATTCATGTATAATAGCCTTACAGATATCTCAAACATTGCTTCACTGCCAGTGAGCTTGTTCAGTACCCCGGTGAAGTTATTTGGCCCCTTTTACTGAATTTCCTTTCACCACTTCGGAAAATATTTATTCATTTAAATGCTAAGACGAGGGCAATCATTTATGAATTTCCTTTCATCGTCTTCCTAGAATAGGTGGGGGCAATCATTTTTGAATTTCCTTTCACCACCTGTCTTATAATTTATCTTTTGAGTGCGAAGATGGGGGCAATCAGTTTGTATCAGGGATGATATCTGTGTAATATTTTGCATTAGAGGTCTGTCAACTTACTTTGATTACTCGGTACCAATCTTCCCTTGACCTTCACAACACCTTCGTTCTTAGGGAGACAGGGAAAATAATTTTTTAAGGGGCACCATGTTTGAGCAAGCTTCGATTCTTCCGATGCTGTTGAAAAACCTAGGAAAGTTAGGATCGCTCTAAACGTTCCTTCGCTTAGTAGGGGATCAAGTAGTTGTGGAGACCCGCTTTCTTTTCACAATCTGTTTTGAGACTCAGGAGGCTAAAACGAAAACTTTTATTCCTTCGTAATGAAATGAAAAGATGGCAGCTTGTCAAAAGCTAGACCCGAAAACAGGAAGGATAGAGGGCGGTGATTTATTTATTGAAAATACAGAAAGTCAAAATAGTTCGAGACTGGCTCTGGTAGATGTCTTGGGGGACGGTTACTTTTGACTGACTGTTCTTAGTTTTAGTGTATCATTCAAATCATTTTAAATCAAAGGTTACCAAGCCATGCAATAATACTGTTATCTAACACTTTAGCTGATATTGTAGTTTGAATGATGTTACCTTGGTTTAATTTAACGGTGTTTCATAACATGTGTATTGAGAAAGCTCACCTTTACCTTTTCTTTTCACTTTCTTTGTGCACTATGAAGCTACTTTTAGATATCACCTGTTTCATGCCGATTTATTCCTGACACCGCCTTGTGAATTACTCTTCCTGCTATCTTTGCAAGCTGCTGAATCCTGTAAAAAGAAAATACTAACTTTATTAGGAATATGTCTAAAAACTATGAACAGAAGAAAACAGAAAGTCAAAAGGGTAATGTTTTAAATAAAAATGCATGTATGTACACAAAATAATAATTATTATTATTTTTATTTTTTTTAATGGAAACTGTTATGCCATGTTATGTTTCAGATACCGCCCGTTGGCAGGGGCGCTGAGGACTTCTCCGTCAATGTTTTCCAGCAGAAAGGAATTTTTCCCTTCTGGAGCCGAGACCCTGAATGGTCCATACCAGAGGTGGTCAAATTTACCATGCTTCGCGGCTTCCTCTTTCCCTGCATCCCATCTTAGTACTAAGTCACCTGGAAGGAATTCCCAGTCCTTTTCCCTGAGATCGAACAATGCTTTCATCTCATCTTGGTACTTCTGCATTTTTTCATCGACCTCAACTCTATGTTGTTGAACCTCGATTAGCTGGTTAATTCTCCTGGTTACATGATTGGGTTCTTCGTTTTGATCCTACCATAGCTTCATCACTGGCAACACCAGGTTTATAGGTAGTACCGCCTCTGTCCCATAGACCATTTGAAATGGTGAAATGATGATAGACCTTTTAGTGTTGATGCGGTTCGCCCATAATGCATATTTAAAGTGCACATGCCAAGACCTTTTATTTTCATCTAGTACTTTCTTGATTATGTTCACCAGGCTCTTGTTAGATGATTCAGCCAATTCGTTCCCCTGGGGGTAATATGAAGTAGAATGGCCGAGAACGATATTATACTTCTGGCAGAAGCTGATCATAGCCATAGATTTGAAAGCCTGGGCGTTATCGGTGACTATCTTTTGAGGACACCCGAATCTTGACAAGATGTTATCCTCCAAGAAATCGATCACCACCGAGTCTGTTGCCCTTTTGGTTGGAATGGCTTCCACCCACTTGGTAAAATAATCTGTAGCTGTTAGGATCCACTTATGTTGAGCACTGGAATGAGGATTAATTTCCCCTATGAAGTCTAGACCCCATTGTTGAAATGAAGCTTCTACTTTGACTGGAACGAGTGGCAGTGTAGGGAGTTTCTGTTTACCAGTGAATATTTGACAAGGGTTTCACGCACGTACTTTGGCATTGATGTCTAAAAATAGTTTCAGCCAATAGTATTCGGCCCTCAAGATCTTGTCGGTTGTGGCTCTCCATGCATGGTGTCCTCCACAGACTCCTTCATGAAATTCCTCTATAACCCATGGAGTTTCCGACTCAACCAAATAGACTAGCAGGAACCCGAGTGGATCCTTCCAGTATAGCTGATTTTTGGCGATGCAATATTCTACAGCATGGAGTTTTAAAGTTCTACATTTGGCTGGTGATAGTCCATCTGGGCATTTCAGGTTTAACAAGTAGAACACTATGTATTTATACCAGTCTGACAATATGAACTTTTCATCGACCTTACTTGGATCTGTTTGGTCATCCAACTCGTGTGGGTGTGTGTCTCCATCTTATTCTTGCAGGCAATTAATATCAAGAGCTCTAAGATTCGACTCAACCAAGAGTTTGGCCAGACCCTGCCCCTTTATCAATTTAGTCAGCTTGACCTCCAGATCAAATTCTTGTATTTTAGCGAGCCATCGCCCTCGTTTTCCATCACTATCCGGCTGTACCAATATGTCTTTTACAAAACTGGTGGGTGCATACGCGATTATTTTTTAATGTAGCACATAGGTCCTAAATGCTTTCAATGATTTTACCATTGCGTATGCCTATTTTTCCATTATGTCATATTTCATTTCTGCATCTCTGAGGCTTTTGCTAAAAAACGCTATCGGTTGTTCGAACCCTTCTTCATTTTTCTGCAAGAGTACCGCGGTGATGGTATGTTCAGAAGCAAAAGAGAAGATGAGAAAATATTTCAGATAACCCGGAATTTCTAACACATGTGCCTCGCTTATGACCTTTTTAATATGCGCGAATGACGCCCTGGCCTCGATGGTCCAGTTTACCCCGCTATCCTTCTTCAACATTCCTCTAATCAGTTTGACAATCTTAGCAAAATTGGGAATGAGCCTTAGTAGAAAATTTATCTTTCCTAAGAATGATTGAATTTCTTTTATATTTCTAGGGATAGTGATAGTATCTATCACTTCAATCCTCTTAGGATCAATCCTGATTCCCTCCTTAGATACGACATGGCCCAAAATCTTACCTTCCCACATAGCGAAATGTGATTTCTTTGGATTCAGGGATAGACCAAACCTACGGCACTTTTTGAACGTCTGTCTTAGATGCATCAAATGTTCTTCGTCGGTTTTAGAAAAAACTGTTAGATCATCAAGGTAAATGACTATGAACTTGTCCCTTTCTCCCACGAAAGTGATGTCCATAACTCGTTGGAAAGTGGCCCCTGCATTCATCAAACCAAAAGGCATTTTGTCATACATGAAAGTACCCCAGGGCGTGGTGAAGGCAGTTTTTTCCCTGTCTTGTTCATTCATAGCGATCTGATTGTAACCAGAGAAACCATCTATCATTGAAATTCGATTAGCTCCAACAAACTTTTCTAAAATATGGTCCATCTTGGGCAACAGGTAATTATCTCTGATAGACGACTTGTTTAAGTTTCGGAAATCCACACACAGTCTGATCTCCCCGTTCTTTTTCCTGACCGGAACTAGGTTAGCCACCCAGTCTGAGTATCTCAAAGGTACAATTATTTTTGCGTCCAAGAGCTTTTTAACTTCCTTTTCTATCACGAGTAACAGAATGGGATTAATTTGTCTAAGCTTTTGCCTAAACGGTTTGACCCCAGGCTTCAAAGGTATCCTGTGATCAATAATGGAAGTGTCATACGTTTTCAATTCATCATAGGACCAGGTGAAAACATCTTTATATTGTCTGAGTAAGTATTTGTACTTCACGTTCATTTTGGGAGGCAGGAATTTCGATATTTTTACCATTCGGGGTTCTTTTTTGGTTCCTATATCAGAGTCTTCCACCTCTTCTGGCTGGGGCTGCAAAGTAGACTTTATAGGTACATCGTTCTGATCAAAAAGTCTTTCCAAAGGAATCAATCCTTTGGGAATTTGATTGCTTTTAAGGACCATCATACGATGATCCGCAATTTTTTCTCAGAAGCTTTCAGGTTCCTCTCCTTCTTGCATGATCCACCTAGAGTCATTATGATTTTCTTGGTCAGCGTGAGTGTCAAAGAATTCGCCTACTGCTGTGAGGAATTTCTTAATTTGTTCATCATATTCGAAGACTTGCCAGTGCTGGATATTATCTGGTATGGAGGGTTTGTACCTGATTTCAATGTGGTACTTTAGTTTGAAGGTCGTGGGAAGAGAGAAGGTTGAAGTTGCCTTTGCCAATGCATCAACATGTAAATTCTCTGCGCAAGGGATAAAATGGATATTTACGGATGAGAAAAAAATTTCCATGAGATCCCAAGCACAATTTCTATACGCTCTTAGTCTGGGATGTCTGGCTAGGTACTGTCGGTTCACTTGTTTTACTATCAATTCAACATCACCATACACCTCCAAGTTTTTTATATTTATCTTTTTGGCAGCCTCTAATCCTAAGATCAATGCCTCATACTCGCACACATTATTAGTGTAATCTATGTCCCACTGCAAACGATAGGAGAAAGGAACAATGAACTTACCTTCAGGTGCCACCAAAAGCACTCCAGCACCTGCCCCTTCAGAAGACGAAGCACCATCAAAATACATCTTCCAGACACCAGTACTACACAACTCTTCTGTTATGAGGTTCGCCTCTTCTTGTTCTGTATCAATTTCCTCCAGGAAACCATCAAGACCATCATCAAAAGACAGGATGAAATTTCCCAAATCTTGGTCGGCAATGTAAATAGGGAAGTTATGTGGGTTTTGAGGATCACTGACCGTATATTCTAATCTTGTTTCTTCATATAAACAAGTAAACTGACCACCGAACACAGGGATCGTGGCATAAGTCATGTCTAACTGAAGAGAACCCCCCAACTTGGCTCCCCATGACCTAGATAACAGCATGCCATACTTAAGGGGGATATCGGCGACAACATCATCCATTAGGATACTCTTAACAGGGACCTGCGCCAGGGTAACCAAAAGATCCTTTATCATTCCCATGCATTTAACCTTCCTCGAATCAAAGGAGTACATATTTCCATAAGGTCTTGTGATCTGGAGACCTAGCTTCTCCATTATAATTTTGGGCATAACATTATGAGAAGCTCCAGAGTCTAACATACAATTATGCAACAACTAGTCATGTATGTTTAGGGTGATATAAAAAGGAGCGATGTTATCTTTAGACCCTTCAAAATGGGGACCAAAAGTGATGTTTGGTTTATCATCTTCCAAGTTTATGACATCGAACTAGCTTTCTAGCTCAAAGACACCTATCATTTTGGTAATTTGTTTGTGATAAATGGGGTTTTTCGCTAATTCCACCAAAGGGATTGGTATCTTAATTTTGTTTAACTCATTTTCAAAATTAAAAGCTCCGGTCACCTTGTCTATTTATCTGGTGGAGACTTCCAAATTTTTCTTTCCAGAATTATTTGTCTGGATAGATTTATCATTCATGATCCTAGTTGAAGACGTAGCATTATTTACGGGTGCGGTTTCCTGAGTTTGAGTTCCAACTTTTTCCACCTCCGGCTCTGGAGTGCTTACTCTCCTAGTTTTGTTGTTTGGTAGTGAGGTCTCATCTGAAGGAGGCTCATAATTTTGGCCTCTTTGAAGGATCTTTTTGGGTTGAGTCATGGAGGTGGGATTATTTTTAGACCTTAGATTGTACTTTGGTTGGAAATCAGCCGTCATTATCTCAGTTTCTGATTTAGAGTCACAGCTCTCGGTGTGATCATCTTCCTCACTTTCATTTGACTACTTTGGAGTATTTAGGGATTTTTCGTAGTCTTCGCGAGTCAGATATGGTTGACTACACTCATCATCGAAGTTTGTATCATTATCTGAATCCTTGAAATATTGAAAATCGTTGGCTCCTATAAAATTTTCATTCTTCAAGGGAGCTTGTATTTTTTGATCCTCTTTTTTTATTTGTCTTTGTTGATTAGGAGGGTTTTGGGTTTTCCTAAAATATTTTTTAGGGTAAGAATCAGCCTTGGCCTGTTCGAGTTCCATTCAGGCTATTTTATTTGATAATTCTTTAATCACTCTTGCCATATCGTCCACTCTATCGTATGAGGATCTATTAGACCCTAAAGGACCCACTTGTTCTCTGAAATGCTTGGTCTCTCGGTTTCCAGTCTCTACTCTAGCCTTAAGTTTACCTGAAGCCATCATATTGGATTCTATCTCTACCGCATCGTCCTGCATACAGTTTAAGGTGTCTCCCAATATTTCTCGCAGAAGTAGTGCGAAATCTGGCTCAAAAGCTCCGACGAAAGTCACTTTGGTCGTGGGTTGAGAAGGTTTGACTTCAGCTGGGATTTTATTGTACAATTTATTGAATCTCTAGATGAATTCCAAGACTATTTCTGAGTTCTTTTTCTTCAAAGCCCCAAATTCGATTAGATAATAGAGATGGTCTTTCTGCTCTCCCCATTTTCTAAGGAAAGCATCTTCCAAAGCGTCATATGATAGGATAGAGGCTGCGGGTAGGCTCCGAAACCACGTTAGGAAATGACCTTCAAAAGTTTGGACAAGTAGTCTCGAATAGACATCCTCATGTTCGATACCAAAGACATCTGCGAATTGGTCGAAAAAATTAATATGTTCGGCTGCTATCAGATCCCCCTCTCCGGTGAATTTTGGTAAATTTTTTATGTAATTTTATGGAAGATCGTGTAGGGGGACGGGCAATACTAATTAGGTGTATCTGGCCATGACTTTCGTGAAAAATCTGGGAGGGGGGGGAGTCCCTTGACCTCCACCTCCTCCTAGAGGGGCACCTCCACCTCCTCCTAGAGGGACTCCTCCCCCTCCTCCTCTGATAAACCCTCCACCTCCTCCTATAAACCCTCCACCTCCTCTTCCAGTAGCTGCCATCGTTGTTTGTGGGGAGTTATACAGGGGGTTTTGGAAAAAAAAAAGGGAATCTTTATTTTCTTCGCGAAGAGGAAAGTCTGGTGAGGAAGGATAAGGAACGTGAGGATTGAGCGATGTTGAGGGTTCAGAAGGACTCTCAACCTTCGGTGATGAGATTTCAAGTTGGTAAACAGGGGCGGTCAGCTTAAAAGAGCTTCTCGCCTTTAGAATTTTTTCGGGATCGGTAACGGGCATAATCTACTCACCATCCGGTTTTTGTCTGGTATTCCTTCGAAAAAATGCCAGTTTATTTCTTCGTGGAGTCGCCAAGTGAATGATAAAAATCCTTAAAGGGTGGGTACCCTTTGTTCACTATCAAAGGGTAACACTTTCAACGAAAAACAATTGTCGTTTTCCCAGGGAAAAAGATTTCTTAACTTCGGTCCCCGGCAACGGTGCCAGAAAGATGTTGTTCCTGAGTCTGTACTTAAGGCTCAAAAGTACAGTGTCAAGGCATCCAAAATTGGTTAGGATAGGGAGAAGGGAGGGAGTCAACCTTCGGAGAAAGAAACTAAGGGAGATTTCTTCATTGGGGTTTTCTGGCTTCGAACTGTTCCTAAATATTTATGTCTCGTTCAATGGCTGCCCATGATTGTTCAAGTTCGACCCGGTTAGTTGTTGTTTTAAGGATAGTGTTGAAAAGGTTTAGGGCGATGTGTGTTTGGTTCAATAATTCGGGTTTGACGTTAGGTTGAGTTGGTATAGGGACTTTCATGGGGGAACAACACATGTAAGAGAACTTTTGAGAAAGTTTGAGTGTTGTCTCAGCTTGGTCTTATAAAAGAGAACTTATGGTTGTAGAATGGATGCAAATCTAAGGCTCGTTCCCGTAACTGTATTATATTTAAATAAAGGGGCGATATGGGAGAAAAACATTGAGTCGTTTACAGTGTCAAGTTCCAACCAGGGGAAAATCTCACGAAGTAAATGGGAGAATAAAATATGTAAGAGAATAATTGATGTAACAAAAAATACATGTAGAATTCCGAAACTGCAAATTGGTCTTACACAGTTGATAGCTAGTGCAGAGGAAAGGCAATAAACTATTATAGAAAACCCAGATTTATTTGTTATAGTAGTGGTCGTACTAAAGTATAACGAAGCACATCAATTATGAATATGAGTTGAAATTGAAAAATAAGGAACAAGAGAGCAAACTTGTAATATAGAAGTGACGGAATTGAGAATCTCGGATCTACTTGCATTAAATCTCAATGCACAAATTCTCTTACAAAAACTCAAAAAGGGTCCAGCCCCGTTTATTTCTCTCTAGGGTATATTTATACAATTTTTACAAAGCAGGTAGAATCTCAATAGTCGCAAAACTTCAGTTATGACAGAAGGGAGAGAAATTGCTCCATTTCCCCAACTCTGTCTTCACTTAGTGCCAGGTGCTTGTCTTCGCCCAGACTTGGTGCAGATGATACATTTTTCCACAAGTTGACATACGAGCCGTGAAGGCTCCGCTTGACAGCTGGCCTCTACGAAGAAACATTCACGAGATAACTGTTGTAGCTTGTCTCCCATTTGTGCATCGATGATGTCGAGGGCACTTAGTTGTGCGCTGGGATGGATCATGTGCTTATCAACTCGGGCCATGTCCACCATATCTATCTGAGAGATATCGGTCGAATCTCTCTCATCCTTCTCTTTTAGATCAAATGAGATCTGTTCCACATTCATTTGTATCAATGTTTCTGCGTCGCCTCCACTGTCTATACCCAATAGCTCATCATCTATAGAATTGAAGGCTTCTTCTAATGAATTGGTTACCTTTTGGGCTTGCTCCTTGCCCAGGGTAATGTTGTGCTCCCAATCCTTCAGCAGAATATTACCTTTGGTTTGTTCTGGGATGGTGAGCCCAGGAGGACCCACCGAGACTCTATTATTCATGGCTCTCACCACCTCTTGGAAGGCGACCCGAGCCGCTTCTGCATCTCTTTCTCTGATAGTCAGGTTCTCAGAAATCCGATTCATCAACAAACAATTCTCTCGGATCACTCCCACTTTGGCGAGCAAATTATGTTGTGCATAAGAGATTTTGTTCTGAATCTCGATCGCTCGGGATTTAAACCTCTCGATGTCGATCATCCTGCTTTCAGCGATCTTGACCTGAAGATGTAGCTCTACAATCATAGTTCTCTGTTGGCCCTATTGTATCCGACCGTCTCGGACCACTGGATGTGCTTGCTTGAGCTTGGTTTTAAGAACCTCTATCTCATTTTTATCATCTAGTCAGGCTAGTTCTATCTCCGTGCTCACCTGGCCTTTAGCATTTTCCTTGGTCGAGGCCAANCAAATTATGTTGTGCATAAGAGATTTTGTTCTGAATCTCGATCGCTCGGGATTTAAACCTCTCGATGTCGATCATCCTGCTTTCAGCGATCTCTACCTGAGCATGTAGCTCTACAATCATAGTTCTCTGTTGGCCCACTTGTATCCGACCGTCTCGGACCACTAGATGTGCTTGCTTGAGCTTGGTTTTAAGAACCTCTATCTCATTTTTATCATCTAGTCAGGCTAGTTCTATCTCCGTGCTCACCTGGCCTTTAGCATTTTCCTTGGTCGAGGCCAATCTGGCCTCGAGAGTCCTAATCAGGTGGTTTTTCCTTTTGAGTTGGTTCTTTAAAAGCCCGACCAAAAATTGATTCATCGATGCATACGCTCCTAGCGTCCCTGCGATCTCAGTGGCGAATTGCTCATTATTTTTATTTTTTCCATCGGTCATGACCTTGAACTTCTTAGCATTCGATTCTCCCTCCTGGTAGAATTCCCTTTTTACAACTGCTTTTCTCTTTTTATCAAAGAAGAACTCATTTGGAGGAAGTTCTTCTGCTCTTATGGGCCTCAGCTCCTCATTAAATATCCATCCTTCTTCGATATTCCCTTGTGCCGACTGCAAGGGGGTGATAGAAGTGATGGGTTCCCTGATTTGTTTCACCGATTTTCCTGGGGTATTGACAGGATTCTACTTCTTTGGCGTTCCTAGTGTCTTTTTCTCAGTCTTCGGCTTCTGCTTCCTTGGCGGGTTCGGAGTTTTTACTTCAGCCTCCGGATTCTGTTTCCTTTGCGGGTTCGGAGTCTTTACCTCTGCTTTGGGATTCCTCATTTTCCCCCCCTCATGGTGTGTCAGGCTGCTAAATTGTAGCTTTTAAGTGTCCTGAATCACTAAATTGTCAAACCAGGGTTGGTATACTTCGAGCTGATACACAGTATGTGTAGGCAAGCGTCTAGTCTTTTATTCAAATGCTATCCTAAAAATGAAGCACACACCTATTCTAAGAATTTGAATTCTGATGACTAACTCAAAACTGAGCATTTCCTATGGAATCATAAACAGAAGCAAAACAGTCTAGTACTCAAAGGCTCAGATTGCTACTTCTGTTAAAAACACACTTCTATAAAAATCATTCTAACTCTGTGTTTAACCCTCTACCATCAGCATTATCATTTCGGTCATGACACACAGAGTAATGTCTGAACTGCGTTCATTC
>JZKD02S1672699.1:702164-731109 GCA_000966675.3 Picea glauca
TATCAAATTAAAGTATTAAAAATGCATAATAATAACTTGAATTTCAAAGATACCTTAGGTGACCCCTTTGAGTGGGAAAGGGCTGTTGATTATAGCAAAAGGAGGTCAAAAAGGGGTGATACTGGCATATAGTTGGAGGTTAATGGTAAGTAGTATGGGCGAAGAACATGGTCAAAACATGGGACCAACATGGTGTTTTCTAAGGTCAGGAATTGTGTCTTCAGAACCTTCAGCATCCTTTTGTTTCGTCTCGAAAACACTCGAACCTCCCAACACAGTGGGGAGACAACTTCATCTACACTCTTGGAATTTTAACACAACATTTGTGTCTTCAGGTGCCAAGGATTGTACCTGGACTAGAACTTCTTCATAATACCTCACCCCTCGGAAAATATCATCCGAGGGTGAGTTCTCATGCTCGAATCTCTTGAGCCCACAATTTTCTAAATGGTTTCTTACAACCCTCTGTGGATCATGTTTCTTATACTCGATGGAGACCAAATTCAGGTCTTCCAGGGCTGCAGCCTCGGCCTTTGCATGCCCAAAATCCAATAAAGAATAAGAATTCAGACGAATGGGAAAAGACGACCACACCTTCTTTGAGTATCCTTTGACTTCTTTACTTACCCCGCTAATTATTGTCTGTCGGGCGACCTCGTGACAAGCCAACTTGTCGAGGATGAAAAATGGTAGTGCAAGCAGGGGAACGACAGCCCCAAACACTCTGAAGTATGAGAACTCTGCCTCCACGTACCAGTCCGCTATGCCACTCAGATTTGCAACAATGTTGTCTGAGATACGAGGTGGTGGGTGACCAAAAATGGCGATGTGCAGGGGCACCATCACCCAGTTGAAAATTTCGTATATGAAACTGTCCGCCTTATTTTCCCATAGATTTTCGTGATATACATGCACGGGTTTGTCCTCAGCCGAAGTCCAAGCCCATCTCATCAGTGGGAATGGTGTCATGGAACATATTGCGTCCATAATATATGCGGACATGAAGAATGAGGACGACCTCCCACTTGCGTTCTGCTCTCGATACTCTGTGACTCGGTTGGCCAAACTGTCCGAGAGTATCTTTGCCCAATTAAAAGAGCAACCTTCTGCAACCCGAAACATTAGAGGCACCCATGCAATGAAAAAATGCGATGTGTCCTCTCTCCCAAATAGTCGGCATGTCATCATGGCCACATACTTATACTGTGGCTCTAGCGAAGCGATTGAATAAACGCCCTGGTCATTTTCTCTGAATTTTGCGGTGCGCAAAACCCAATCCTTTATCAAACCGAGCATGGTTTTATTATATTGTGTGCACTCCTTTTCTTTGAATTCCTCTAGGAATTCAGCACCATATGTGTATTCAGACGTCGTCGGGAGCTTATACATGGTTTGGATATGTTCTGGCCTAAAAGTCTCGATCGTGACCCGCTGCTCGTTCATGATAGTCCTGGTGGGTAGGCCTATGTGATCCAACGCCCATTGGATCATGTCATAATATGGGAGCAACCGTGGTCTAGCTTCTACCCTGTGCATTCCAGATTGGACAACTATCTTGTGTTTAGTGTTTAGATCATCCTTTTCATTGTCGTCGGAGTCATAATAATTCACCAATTCTGATTGCAGAATGTCTGAAACAAAGGACCAGCTGGGGACCGAGTCGACACTCCGGGGTGAAGTGTCAGAAACATTATCTGAGCCTTGTCCTGCGACCTCGATATTCGCCTTAGCTACTTTTCATGGATCCATAGCCGAAGCTTGTGTTTTCGCCCTTCTGCGATAGAACTGCGTATACATGCAGAAATTAGTTCACTCGGAAATGACGAGCTCTGTGTGCTTATGAAAATGTGTTTGTTATAATGAAAAGAAACTCTTATATATATTTGAAAACTCGGTACTTTTCAAAATAACCTGTCAATTCGTAATTAGAAATAAATTCATTGCATAAAATCCGATCTTATATGCATAGATTTACCCTATTTCTCCATAAATGTCATAAATTTTTTGGCAGTTTGATAGTCAGTCGAAGTATGGAGAGAAATGGTTGTCTCGGGAAATGAGAAAGCCTTGAGGCGCGAGATATATCTTGCTTTAGCTTAATTAATCCAATCCCGCCAATGCTAATCAATTTCTTCGCCATTCGTTATATCGTGGGATTTCTTTTAACATTTTGAGTCCCTAAATCCCGAGAACGCGAGGGCCGATTTGTCTTAATTAAAGGTAATTGTGATTTGGAGACATAATTAATTTTATAATCATTTTATTTACCATATTGCAACTCAGAACTTCGAAAACAAGTTTCTGGGAGATTTGTGTGCCGAGTCGCGAAACCGCGAGATGGCGATAATTAAGATTCAATTAAAGGGAATAAAATCTTGGATTAGGCGATTAATTAATCATGTTATAATTACATCGTGCCTTCATGAACCAGGGATTAGATGCTGCGACTTTTGAAAAAGTTAGTGCCGAGTGGCGAAATGCGGAGAACAACATTTACCATAGTTAACTTGTTGCCTTTGATCCTTGACATGGATTATTTGGATAGGACTTGATGTTCTCGGCTCTCGGGGCTGTAGAAATAAAAATTCAGACTTGGCGAACGCCGAGATGCGAAACCCCGATGATGTCTAATCATGAGTTAGAAGATTCTACCCTGGTTACTGTCTTGAGTAAAAATTTAAAATGAATTTTCCGTTTTGTGACTTGGGACGTGTGAACTCATGGGTTATAGTATTCAACTTGCGAGATCCCGAAGTAAAACAAAAAGAGCGAACATTCTTACTAAAGTGGACTTGTTTCGAGAGTAGAGAAGCATCGCTGCTCACGCGACCAGTTTTCAGAGATCTCATCATCTCGGAAAGAAAAATAAAATCAACTTTAGATTGCAAGTATCAAATTGAAAATTGTGACAGGCCAAAAACAAAGGTGGCTCCAACAGATACTATAAGAAGCACCGGGAAAATATGAAGATAGGACATCATTTCTACATCAACATCAACTTTTTTCCATGGTTTATTTTATACACAGACTTATAACTCTAAGCAATGATTTTTGTGTTAAACTGTTGTTACCATATTCATATGACTTCTGCAAAGGTTACTTCATGTTTCAAAATATTGTAGAAGATTCTAAAAGGGTTTCCAAGCTTTTTGTGCTAGTTTTAACACTTTCCATCAATTTTCAATGTAAAAACGCACCTACAGGAAAGTTCACAGTGCGTGTTGTCAAAGGTGTTGTGAACTAGTTGTTTTGGGATAGTTTATAGTGCAGGTGTTGTGAACTGGTTGTTTTGGGAATTTTTTAGCTAATGAAGACTACTAGATATCAGATTGAGTTTAGATAAGCTCCTCAAAGATCAGTTGCACATCAAGGGCCACCTACCTCAAGGATATACCTTCAGTTAAGACACATGCAACAATTTTCAATAGTTTCCATTAATGATGCCAACATTTTATTGAAATATAGCATTCTTGTTAGATTTATGTTGTGCACCTAGTTCCACGCCTCGCTTAGGAATAGGATCCTATGTAGAAGCTAGGTGGAAGATTCTAGAGATATTTTTGAATGTTTTGTTATTTAATATGCATTGTAACTCTATGAGAGGGTTTGAATGGTTAGAAAGTGACACTCTTATCTTTATTTTTCAACTATAACAAAGTTTCCAAACTATATGTATAATATTCAAGAGTCTTTAATAGTGAATGATCAGTCTCTTCTCCTACTGTCACATCTTTGTTTCTATCTCACTTGATGCTAGTTTTTTATGAAGGATTCATCCTTATGCTTGTTACTTACTATAGTAAATGATTTATTGTTTGTAATTGATGCAAGTATTATCAAAGTTCTCTCTTATTGATTAGGAGGTTCTTATTCAATGATATTTTTTCTATATGTGTTTCAAAACTTCTTGATGTAACTTGATACATGTATCTCATATTTCCTACTAAGTCTTCCATGTTCCCATTTGATATTTCTAAACAATGTCTAAGGCTATTCAAAGCCTTTCTTGTGTTGGAGCATAACCCTAACTTACATTAGTTTATACCTAGATTAGAGTCCTATATCTTGTTTAATACATTCCATCACACTTTATTTCACCTAATTTGGCCACATAGAGAAGAAGGGCGCCTCATCCCTAGATTTTAGGGAAAACTGCTATTTTTAGATCAAGACTCAACTCTCGGTTCTTGATTTTCTTGATTTATTCTTGATTTATTCCAACTCCCTCATGAAAAAACTCATCCATTATTGGGTAATGTGCACCTCCTCTTTGAGTGAGAGATTTATTCCTTAATTAATGATTTTTGTCGTCACTATTATTAGTAACTACTATTTTGGGTCAGTTATGTGAGTTGGAACTGTTTCTCTTGTCAGTTAAGTGAGCTTAAGTGAGATAATGTGCACCAATTGACTCTTGTGGGAATTAATGAGTGTGTGACATGTGTCTTTAGTGGTCTAGGTCGAACTATGTGGTCTCCCTTAGCCTATGACACCTATTTTAGCTTTTTCTAGCTTTTTTAACTAGAATTTCTATGTTGGAAATTCTATATATTCACCTCCTCTCTTCCTTTTGAGGATGGATGATCATGCATATTCATTTTTTATTAATATAATTATTTGATTTATGAAGAAAAAAAATTCTCTCATCTCTTGAATATCAACAAATTGTATGTGTTCAATTTAACTAGAATTTTAGATCTCTCAGGGTTTCTGTAAGAATTCTACATGGTATCAGAGCTAGATTGAATCTAGTGGATTGTACATGGTTTTATTTGTAGGTATGTATCATTAGGAGGTGAATCAGTAAGAAATGGATCATCTCTCTCATCCCACAAAACTCGTTCTAAAGCCTTTCAATTACTTCGAATGGAAGACAAAGATCTCTCTGCTCCTCCGAAGCAAAGGGCTTTACAGGGTAACAATGGGAACAGAGAAAGAAACGACTGTTGCAGCGGAGAAGATCAAGTCTTTCAATAAATTATATGAAGCAATTGGTCTGATATGCCTATAAATTTCCATATATCTCCTCTTTCATGTTAGTGGAGCCACCACTCCCGATGTGGTCTAGACCACATTGGAAGGACTAGTCGGCAAGCAAGATGCAATGAGAGTGCATCAACTAGAGAATGAACTCATATCCCTAAGTCCAATTCATTTCAGAAACATGCAAGAATTCTTCACCAAGTTCAAATCCCTCCTCATTGAACTTAATTCATGTGGAGTCAAGAAAGAGGAAGCTCAACTCATCCTTTCAATTCTATCGAAATTAGGCCCTGAATATTCCGTATTTGTATTGTCTTTTCAAGCATCTAAATTGAATCAGGAAACATGGAAAATGCTTCCATTGAATGATTTCATTGCAGAATTGACTCAATAGAAATATAAGTTAGTCCAAATGGGTGCCATCAAGCATTCCAAGAACCAATCACTTGCGTCTACTGATGCTCCAAAGAGCAGTGGAAAAGACAAGCAAAAAGGAAAGGGTAAATTTCCTGAATCAAAGAAGGAGAGATCCTCACAATATTCAAAGAACTCTTCTGAGCTTAAGGGTAAGAAGAAGAAGGAAAGAAAAATTTTCAGCTACTGTTCCAAATTTTTTCATCCTGAATAAAATTGCATGAGGAATACTATCGATGAGATGGCTAAGCAATTGCAACAACACAATCTCACGATGCCCGAAAAATGCAAAGAAGAAAGATGATAATAGAACGGGAGGGAGAGCAGGAGATGGTCATGCTTGAATGGATGTCACATCCAATCCATCATCTTGTATCCTTGATTTAGGTGCATCAAACCATATGGCTTCATCAAAAGATGAATTTTCCTCCATCGAAGAAAGCACTAGATCCTCAATTTACTTGGGAGATGCCACACCTGCAAAGGTGTGCGAAGAAGGAATTGTTGATCTTGAAGGGGGTTTCTTCACAAATGTGCTTCATGTTCCCTCGCTGTTCAAAAATATTCTCTCAATATATCAGATCACTCATTCCAGATCTAGAAGTAAGGTGGAGTTCACTCCGGATTCCGCAGTGATTACCGACATTTCCACAGGCTCACAACTTGCACATGGAATTGCAGATCACGGTTCTCGTTTGTATTTCTTCTCCCACTTTGTTCCTAAATATATTAGCACTATATTTATGTCACAATATAATAATATCATCAGGTTATGGAATGAAATATTTGTCCATATAAACTATAATTACTTGCATCAACTCATCAAGGAAAACATGGTAGAAGGATTGCCAGCTATTAAATTCACAAGCGGTGTATGTCAAGGATGCATTCTTGGCAAGCATCCAGAGCAAAAGTTTGACCAAGGGAAGGCAAAAAGAGCTTCTTCACCTCTTAGGATGATTCACAGTGACATCATAGGCCCATTCCCATAGCCTTCAATCAGTAAGGCTCAATATGTACTCACCTTCATAGATGATTTCTCTCGCTTTACTTGGGTATTTTTTTTTAAATTAAAATCAAAAGTATTTGAATGCCTTGTAGAATTTAAAGCACTTACTGAGAATGAGTCTGGGTGTAAGATTAAGATACTTCATACTGATAATGGGGAGGGATTATGTCAACAAATATGTGCAGCAACTTTTTATTGATGCAGGTATACAACTACAACACAGAGTGCCATATACACCACAACAGAACGATGTTGAGGAGAGGAAAAACCAGTCCTTAAAAGAGATGGCCAATTGCATGCTACAGTAGAAATCATTAGCTCCCAAGATATGGGCTGAAGATATTAGTTGTGCAGCATAAACTTAGAACTTATTTCCTCACAAAACACTCAAAGGCACCACTCCTTTTGAATGTTGGATCGGTAAGAAACCAAAAAGTGTCGCACTTTCGCATTTTTGGTTCACGAGCATGGGCTCACATTCCAATAGATAAGAGGAAGGCTTTGGAGCCTCAAAGTGTTGAATGAATATTTTTTGAATATCTTGAAGGTTTCAAAGGATATATATTTTTGGACTCTCACACTAAAAAGTTCATTCTATCTCGAAGTGTGAAGTTTGAAGAAGAATCACTGCATGATTTTTCAGAAGATGTTGTCGAGGAACCGCTTGTTGTCACTGATGAGGAGGAGTCAGAAAATTCTTTGAGCACTTCATACCAGCCATCAGAGAAGCCTTTTGGGTCTGATATAGAGTATGAGGAGTAGTTCATGGCTTCTCCAACTCAGTTTCCAACTTGGACAGAGAAAACCCTACAAGATGAGGGTGAACTAGTCGGTGATCCCATGGATAGAAGAAGGACTAGATCACAGTGTTTTGGGGATCCTCAAGCCTTGGATGCCATAGAAACATTTCTTCCCATACATTTATATATTACAATTGGTTCATATCCATAGTCATACTCTGAGGCTGCTGGAAACCCACTTTGGGAGGCTGCCATGGATGAAGAGTACTCTGCTCTTATGGACAACAACACATGGGACTTGGTTCCACTTCCGAAAGGAAGAAATATTGTTCGATGCAAATGGATATATCGAACAAATATTATTTCATATGGTGAGATCAAGAAATACAAATCTCGACTTGTCGCAAAAGGATACTCACAGGTACATGGCATAGACTACACAAAGACATTTGCACCTATTACAAAAATGGACTATTCAACTAGTTTTGGCCATTGTCACTTCTCGCAGATGGGAAGTTCATCACATGCATTACATCTGTGAGCTTATCCATGATAGAGTCATTTCACTACAGTACTGCCCCACAGAGCAACAGGTTGCAAACATCTTCACCAAGTCCTTCATTGAAAAGAAATTTTCAAAACTGAGAGACATGCTTGGAGTGGTGGAGACAGCTGAGTAGGTCACTTTTGGCCACTCAACATTTTTTTCCTCTTTTTATTTGGTGGGGGGGTTTCCCACGAGTTTTTCTTTCTTTCCTCTTTTCATGCGAAGTTCTTTTATATAATGAATACCTAAAATGGCCAAGTTGTCGGGACTCAAATTTTTTGTCATTACAGTTAGGCTTAAAGGGGGGTGTTTGAGCATAACCCTAACTTACATTAGTTTATACCTAGATTATAGTCCTAGATCTTGGTTAATAAATTCCATCACACTTTATTTCATCTAATTTGGCCACATAGAGAAGAAGGGAGCATCATCCCTAGATTTTAGGGAAAACTGTTATTTTTAGATCAAGACTCAACTCTCGGTTCTTGATTTTCTTGATTTATTCTTGATTATATATATTTATTCTTAATTTATTCCAAATCCCCCATGAAAAAACTCATCCATTATTAGGGAATGCACACCTCCTCTTTGAGTGATAGATTTATTCCTTAATTAATGATTTTTGTCGTCACTATTATTAGTAACTGTTATTTTGGGTCAGTTAAATGAGTTGGAACTGCTTCTCTTGTCAGTTAAGTGAGATTAAGTGAGATAATGTTCACCACTTGACTCTTGTGGGAATTAATGAGTGTGTGACATGTGTCTTTAGTGGTCTAGGTCGAACTATGTGGTCTCCCTTAGCCTATGACACCTATTTTAGCTTTTTCTAGCTTTTTTAACTAGAATTTCTATGTTGGAAATTCTATATATTCACATCCTCTCTTCCTTTTGAGGATGGTTGCTCATGTATATTCATTTTTGATTAATATAATTCTATGATTTATGGAGAAAAAAATTTCTCTCATCTCTTGAATATTAGCAAATTGTATGTGTTCAATTTAACTAGAATTCTATATCTATCGGGGTTTCTGCAGGAATTCTATAGCTTGTTGGTGTGTATTTCATGGAGGTTCTGTGTTGATATTATAAATTGAGTATCTCATCCATTTGCTACAATTTAAAACATTTTTATCTTTGATGTATGAGCATCGACATCAGCATGGAAAATAATCCAGGTTGGATGACAACGCATCATCTAGCATGTACTAAGGAGTTGATAGGACTCCCAAAGGAGGGAGAACCTTTTTGAATTTTGAAAATCATGAAAATAAATGTAATAAATGTTTGGAGGATGATGCCCTCCCCAAAATATCTTAGCAAATCGAAGTTGATTTAATGTATAGATGTATTATATATATTTCGATATTAGCTTGCATCTACTTTGTAAATGATCATTTATTATGATATGATAGAAGTAGGAAGACATGAGGAAAGGCTTGAGAAAGTCTCTTTATGTATATAATTTATTTTCTTGTTCATTTAGAGGTTTTTAAAGATGTGGTTGAAGAAGATCTTGTTGTTGTTGAGCTATTGTAAAAATGAGCACATAGAGACTTTGTAAGAACTCTGTATATGTATATATATATTACTTGAATGTATGAGAAGGAGTTTTCTTCAGATGTTTGGTTTTATCTATCTTTGAGCCAGTTGATTGAATGGGTTTAATATTGATGTCGTTTACCTGTCCATGCATGCATTTCATGCATTTTTTGTTTTATGAATGAACTTATGAGTTTTTCATAAGTTTCAATTGTTTCTCTTATGAAACCTTTGGTCGAGGAGCACACAGTTCCCACACAAGGAGTGTGTAGACCAGAAGCTAGGATGAGTTTTTAAATATCAGGAGGGATGGAGGAATGTTGCAGAGGCTTCACAAGGAGTGCACACATATACCCCTTTGAGTATATTGTCCCCTGTTGAAATACCCCTGCAAGAAGCTCAGAAGGGCCAACACAGTCAAGAAGTGTCGAAAATATTATAAGGCGAGAGAAATATTTGAAGGACTCTAAGTTCTGGAGCAACTCAAGGAGGGAGTTTGAAGATTTTAGCCTTGTACAATATTTACTACAAACATATTTTCAGTAAAAGAACATAAAGGATACAATGGAAAATAAAAAAATTATACAGATATGTTTCCCCTGGAAATCCAAATTGAGAAAAACATCATATTCTATATTCATTCATAGTGATACATTGTTTACAATACAATATACATATAGGATCTAGTGACATCCAAAACCCTAAACCAATGACATGGATTAGTCAACAACCCTAATTCCTTAACCACAAATAGAAAACCATAGGCAAAAAACCATGTGCCAAAAAACTGCCCAACAATGGACACGAAAATCAAGCCAACATGAAAATTGAGGAAAAGTGTGACACATTTCCCAAGGCAAAAATGTGACATGTTTCCTGAGGAAAAAATATGACATGTTTCCCAAGAATTTTTTTTTTTCTCTACTACTCGTGCAAAGAATATAACACATACCCAACATTCTCCCACTTGTTTTTTTCTTTGCATATAGGGGGTTACAGGTTTACATAGTCAACAATCCAGGGCAACAATTCATATGGATCCTCTAAACTAAGAGAACTTCTCAATGCTCACATATTTTGTTAATTAATCTGTAACAGTCTTCAAAGTGTCCACCTTCATCAACAATACTTTATTTTCTTCAACCATGTCTCTCACAAAGTGATATTGAATATCAATATACTTTGTCTTTGAATGATAAGATGAATTATTTGCCAGAAAAATTGCACTCTGATTGTCACAATCTATCCTTACAGCTTGTTGTACCAACCCAATACCTAAACACAATCTTTGTAACCATACTTCTTCTTTACGTGCATGAGTGGTTTTCATGTATTCAACTTTTGTAGTTGAAAGTGCCACTATAAATTATCTTTTTCTCATCCAACTTATTTCTCCTCCAAATAGGTTAAACACATACCCACTTGTAGATCTAATATGATCTAGATCTCCAACCTAGTGTTCATATAAAAATCGATGTATATCCACCACTATGTCCAATCATGATCTTCCTTGGTAGCATAATCCATAGTTGGAAGTGCCATGCAAATACGTGAAATCATTTTTTACTATTGTCCAATGCTCCTTCCCTGGTTTTGACATATACCTGCTCAAAACTCTCACTGCATGTGAAATGTATGGTCTAGTACATACCGTTTCATACATCAAACTGCCAACTGCACTCACATATGGAACATGAGACATGTCCTCCTCTTCCTGTGTCTTGGGACACTGATCCGCAAATAACTTTACACCACCAGGAATAGGAAACTTGATCGATTTACATTCATGCATATTAAACCTCTGCAATATTGTCTCGACATATTTTCTTTGATTTAATGATAGTTTCCTCTTTTTATGATCTCTTTAAATTTCCATGCCCAAAATGAAATTTGAAGCACCGAGATCCTTCATGTAAAATTTAGAGGACAACTAAGTTTTCACATCCTAGATAATATCCTTGTTGTTTCCTATAACCAACATGTCATCCACATACAATACCAAATAAATAAAATGGTCACCAATTAATTTAAAATACACGCAGTGATCCTCTTTGCTTCTTGTGAAACCTAGTCCCAACATATAAGTATCAATTTTTTTATACCACATCCTTGGTGATTGTTTTAAACCATATAGGGGCCTTTTTATCTTGCATACCAGCTCCTTCTTTATCTCCACCAAAAATCATTTTGGCTACTTCATATAGATTTCTTCTTCCAGATCCCCATGTAGGAATGTTGTCTTAACATCCATTTGTTCTACTTCAAAATCAAATGCAACAACAATAGATAACATAAATATTATAGAGGTTGACTTGGAAATAGGAGAAACAATATCACCAAAATCAATTCCCTCACCCTAGGAATAACCCTTTGCTACTAACCGGGCTTTGTATTTCTCCACTTTTCCTTCTACATTCAACTTCTTTTTAAATACCCATTTTCTGCCAATGGGATTTCTTCCAGTTGGCAACTCCACTAGATCCCAAGCCTCATTCTTATCCAAGTCTTCTATTTCTTCGTCCATGGAATTTTTCCAAATATTTCCATCCACTGAATCCATTGTCTCCATGACAGTTCTAGGATCATCATTAGTAATAGACAAAGAAAAATTTGAATGGAAACCAGATGGAGTATACCTTTCTAGTAGCCTTCTTTCTCAAACCGATCTCCTCAATACTGGATTATGAGGATCTTCTTCTTCTAATTCTTTTTCTTCTGTAGAGTCTGATTCATCATCCTTTAAATCAAACTCTATTTCCTATGGTTCTTCCTTACTTTGTAGGACTTTCTGTTTAACAAGATCCTTCATTTTTCTAAATACCGCATCTCGACTATACACTACCTTCTTAGTTTTTGGGTTCCAAATCTTATACCCTTTGATACCATCTTTATATCCAATAAAGATACACTTTTCATCCTTCTTATCTAGCTTACTCCTATTTTCCTTTGGAACATGAACACATGCATCACATCCAAATACCTTGAGATGTGTGAGAGAAGTTTTATTACCAGTCCATACCTCTTATGGAGTCTTGTCATATAGCACTGATGAGGGTGATCTATTGACCAGGTAACATGCAATACCCACTGCCTTTGCCCAAAATTCTTTCCCTAACCTGACACCAATGAGCATGCACCTTGAGTTTTCCATCAGCGTCTTGTTCATCCTTTCTGCAACTCCATTATGTCGAAGTGTATATGGAGTCATATTTTTCCTTTCTATACCACACTTCTTACACAATTCTTCAAATTCATTCCTGCATAGCTCTCCATCGTTATATGTCATCACCACCTTAATTCTTTTCTCTGTTTGATTCTCAATAGGAACCTTAAACTCTTTAAACTTGTCAAAGAATTTAGATTTATTCATGAGGAAATATATCCAAGTATTCCTAGAGAAGTCATCTATAAATGAGACATAATACACATATTTTCCCAATGATGGGACCAAAACATATCCAAAAACATTATTGTGAACTAGCTATAAAATTCCTTCTGCCCTTGTTACACCAGAGGGGAATATTAATCAATTTTGCTTCCCATATACACAATGTTCACATAAATCAAAACCCAGAGAGCGGTTAGAAATAACTTCAACCATACTTTTACTTTGTAGTAGTAGAAGACCCTTCTCTCAGATATGCTTCGATATTTCATGCCACAACATAACCTTTTCTCTAGAGACTGTAGGAGTTATTTCTTCTTCAAATCCAATATCAGGAACAATGGAAATATTACACTCATCACTAATAGTGCTTCAGTGTAGCTTATACAGAGTTCCTAACTGAACTCCCTTCAACAACACCATTGCTCCTCGAACCATCATGTAGGTTTCCTTTTCAAATATTGTTTTTACCCCTGCATCATCAATTTTTCTTACATAAATCAAATTTCTGGCCAAACCTGGGATGTGCAGAACACCAGGCAGTGTTCTAATCCTTCCATATATGAGCCTCAACTTGACGTTTCCTTGTCCTATGATTTTGGTTGTCAAATCATTACCTCCATCATACATTTCATATTCACATAACCACTCCCTGTGGGGAGTCATCTGAAAGGATGCACCTAATTCAAACAACCATGGCTCATGATCTACATGTGTGCTTGAAGAAGGTAGGTACACATTCCCTCCTTCTTCCTTGGAGGTCTTTTCTTCTGTAGAAGGATATTCTTCAGATCCCTTCTTTTTCTCAACTTTGTATCTACATTGCTTCTTGCAGTGCCCTTCTTTGCCACATCTCTAACATACCTTTACAAACTTTTTGGGAGATTTAGATCTACCCTTAGACTTAGATATCCCACTTGAGAATTCAGATATATTTATTTCGTGGGAGAGTCCTCTTGCAAATAATGTGTTTGTGCTTTGTCCTTCCATATTCTTCCATCTCATATTGTTCAACAACAAGGATTAGATCACTTCATCAAACTTCAAGGAAGTTGTATTACTACCTATGGCTACAACCAGACTATCCCATGAGTCTGGTAAAGAACACAGTAAACTGATACATGTATCTTCATCTGAAATTTTAATCTCAACAGATACTAATTGACTTACCACAGTATTGAAAGCATTCAAATGATCTGTCGTCGAGCCTCCATCTCTCATCCTTAGATTATACAACTGATTTATCAAGAATATTTTATTTACTAGGGACTTATACTGATACAAGTTCCCCAACTTATCCCATAAATCCTTGGTTGTAGCTTCCTCTAACACATTCAGTAATATTGAATCTAAGAGACAGAGTCAGATTGTTCTCTTCACCTTCCAATCCAACTTTTTCCAGTCATCTACTGAAGTTCTTGTAGGTACAGTACCTGGATCTACCATGATCCACTAATCTCTATCCACCAACAGATCTTCCATATTGAGCTTCCAAAGCTCAAAAATTTTCCCATTAAACTTCTTGATCTCCATTTTCAAATTTCTTTCCATTTATTTTAACCTAAAAAATCAATACCACATATCTCCCACTATAAAAAGGCTTATCACAGTCCTGAGCCAAACCTTTGACCACAAAGGAATCCCCCTAAAGCCAACAAAGATATGATATCAAATGTAGATTTTAACCTTGTACAACATTTACTGCAAACATATTTTCAGTAAAAGAACAAAAAAGATATAGTGGAAAATACAAACATTACATAGAGATTTTTCTCCTGGAAACCCAAACCTGGAAAACCAACATATTCTATATTCATTCATAGTGATACATTGTTTACAATACAATATACATATAGGATCCAACGGCATCCAAAACCCTAACCCAATGAACTAGATTAGTCAACAACTCTAATTCCTTAACCGAAAATAAAAAACCATCGAAAAAAAACATGTGCCAAAAAATCTCTTAACAATTGATCCAGGTGGATATCAGTGGCCACCCACCTATTCCACGTGCTTGAAAAACAGTTTTCCATCTTGGCAGTTTTTCGACATTTTTTTGGGTTCGAAAATTTCAGGGCCATTTTTTAGGGATTTGGGGCCTGAGTGACTGCGAAGGGAACTGAATTGGGCCAGTAAAAAATAATTCTTCTTGGTTATACCTTTCCAATGGTGTATCGAGCGCCCCAAATGAAGATCACATGCAAACGTTATGCCCTCGAGAAGTTGACGTATCAATTATCCCCATCAAGCCCGCAAACCTTTTGGATTTTCATCTTTTGGGGTTAGGGTTTTGGATTTTCCTTATGTTAAAAAGGCCCTTATATCCTCATTGTAATAATTATATTCTTTTGAATGTGAGTAGCCATCACATCTCTTCTCAGAGATAAGCTGCCACCATTCTAGCAAGTCTTTCACTTTGTATTTTTACAGTCTTTGTACATGTTCACTCATTAATATAAAATTTTGTATTGTTGTATATTTGTGTTTATGGTTGCATATATGATACATTTTTGTTATATTATTGGATATCTGAGATATATCTATGCATTTATTTATTATATCTCTGCTCTCATTTTGTGCTGAAAATAATCCGGATCAACAATGGACATGAAAATCGAGGCAACATGAAAAACGAGGAAACATGTGACACTAATACTCATGCAATGAATATAACACATACCCAATAGTTTCAAGGGTAGAAAAACTTTTAAACCTTCAATCTCAGAAGATATAGCGAGTATAATAGATATCAAGTATAAGAGAAGCACATAGGAGGGCGGTTAAGATCCTACTTATCTTGTGAAACAAAGCTTAGAAGGGATAGCGTATACAAGAGTGAAATGGGAGAGATTTAGACAAGTCTCTAATTCTGGAGGTTTGGAAGTGCCCAGAGGAGGGATCACCTCAAGAAGATAAAGCTCAGGAGAGATAGTGACCAAGACCCTTCAAAGGAGGGAATTCTTTTGAAATTCCTAAGCCAACGAATGAGATTCATTCAAAAGGTTGTTAGAGATCCGACAATCGTTAGATCTGTAGGAATTGTGCAAGATTTAAGAGAGGAGATGAGTCCAATCCCCCAAAGGACTGAAGCCTTGAATAAATTGTGGTTTTTAGATCTCGTGAGGGAACATGTCATGGGATCATGCATTTCGATGGGTTATTACTTTGGAGGGACTCAAGGTGAAGGATCACAAAGTATTAATTTCCTGGGGACCAGAGTCCTGGAGTCCATCGGGACGGTGAGTCCCATAAAAAATTATCAATATATCAACGAGTTAGGAGGACAAATGGTTTGTATGTTCCAAGGAGAAAAGAGTGCCAAGGATTCTATAGTCCTGAAGGCCAAAACCACACCAACCATCGATCTAAGTGGGGACATGTGGAGGGAAAGATCTACTCCGCTACTTTGGTGTTTAGAGGTTTGCAAGGTGTAGTGGGGAGGAACAATTCCTAGACTCCCGAAGCTTGAACTGATCTGGACCATTCAATATATCACGGGTAGGAGCCATTGATTCCCTTCGATGGTTCAGGACTTCTCTTATTCGGTGGTTCGGGAGTCTAGCACTTTTGGACATTTGGAGAAATGCTCGAAGCCTGAAGATCTTGAGCATCGGGTTTAAGAGACTAGTCATATCCTGTGGTCATATGTTGTTTCCACTGGGAGAAAGGGATCTAATTCCAACTCCAAAATTTTTTTAAAAGGTAAGGGCTTGTGTAGAGAGCCCATGGGTCTTTTGTGGGACCTGCACTTTAGGAAAAAGGGGCCCGTTTAAAGTTTTTGGGGGTTAGTAGGGGCTCGATAATCCATTTGAATCCTTGAAGTTAATATATTCTTAGACTAAGAGGTCATTGGACCCCAAGTGAGAGTGTGGGTCTGCACCGAGTGGTATCAGAGCCTGAAACTGATCTCTGTGGAGAAATAAAATTTATAATCATGCCACCAAGAAGACATAGGGATTATGGAAAATCCAGTGATGGAAGAATAAATGAGAAGACTTCATGCAAAGCTAGATGTCATGGAGAAAACACAAAGGAGAGCACCTAATGATGGTGACATCAGTGAAGTTGAGAGTGAATAAATGGACGTTGAAGGAGCTGCAAAAAAATATGTTGCAAAAGAACGTTTGTTGAGATTTGTTGCAAAATTGGGAGCTAGAGAAAAAATGGAAATCCCAATGTATGAAGGAAACTTGGATGTGGAAGAGTTGTTGGATTGGGTAAGAGATATGGACAAGTATTTTTATTATGAGAAAATCGATGATGAGAATAAGGTAAAGCATGTTTTTTGCAAAATTGGGAGCCACAGAAAAAATGGAAATCCCAATGTATGAAGGCAACTTGGATGTTGAAGAGTTGTTGGATTGGGTAAGAGCTATGGACAAGTATTTCGATTATGAGAAAATCGATGATGAGAATAAGGTAAAGCATGTTTTAACAAGACTAAAAGGACATGCAACACTATGGTGGGATGAACTGTAGGCTGACAAAAGGAGCAAAGGAAAACAAAAAATTAAGAGCTAGGATAAAATGGTAGCCAAGCTAAAGGATAAATTCATACCCAAAGGCTATCATATAAATGTGTTCAGGATATTACAGAACCTGAGACAGAAAGGGTTGACATTGAAGGAGTACAAAGAATAATTTTATAGGATGAACATTAGAGAAGTTCATTATGAGAGCGATGAAGAAAATGTTTCCAGGTATATTAATGGCCTGAGATATGAAATTTAGGATGAAATCATCATGATGAAATTTAGGATGAAATCATCATGATGACCATGATGATAGTAGAAGATGTTTATCAGGTTGTGCTAAAGGGAGAGAAGAATTCAGCCAGAAAGAAAAGTCAATGAGGCAGAGGAAAAATCCCATACAAAGGTAAGGGGATTGTCCATGACAAGTCCTAGAAGCCCAAAGTTGAGACTGAAAAGTCCTACACTCATACAAAGAGAGGAGGAAGCTCCAGAGGAAAGAAGTATGGTGGAGAAAATTATTTTCCTCAAGGAAGATGAAGAGGAAGAGGCAGAGGAGGAGAAGTGAGATGCTATGCTTGTGGAAAGACATGGAATATGTATTGGGAATGTCCTAAGAAGAATAAATAAGGAGGAGGATAAGCTCACATTTTCAAAGCGTAGAAGAGTAATGTTGAGGTAGAATCAGTTGAAGATGGGAGATCCCTCATGATGAGGAAGGTTCTCTTAAAACCAGAGAAATAAGTGGAAAAAAAACTAGTTCAGAGAAACAATTTGTTCAGAACTACTTGCAAGACCAAGGACAGAGTTTGGAAGGTGATCATAGATAGTGGGAGCACTGACAATCTGGTATCCACAAAAATGATGGAAAAACAAGAGCTAGAGACAACTGCACATCCAAACCCATAAAATATATCATGGCCGCAGAAAGAACACCGAGTAATGGTAAGTAAATAGTGGAAGGTTGAATTTAAGATAGGAGGGTATAATTATGAAATTTTATGTGATGTAATACCCATGGATGTATGTCATGTTTTTTGGGGAAGACCATGGAAATTTGACAAAAAATTCATACATGATAGGAGGAAAAACACTTACACCCTTGAGAAGAATGTTCGAACACACATGTTGCTGCGAATAGAGGATAAGAAAGTAAAATAAGAAGCTATCCCAAGCATACTTCTCATGAGTGGGAAGAAACTCTTGAATGAAGTCAAGAAGGAACAAGAGATGAATTTTCTTTTGGTAAGGAATCCCAGAGTCATCCTTACAAGAACTACTATGGATGATCTTCCTAAAGAAATTTAGGAACTGCTAGATAATTTTGTTGACATAGTGGTGGATGAGTTACCTTGCTCATTGTCACCAATTAGGAGCATCAATCATCACATTGATCTTATTCCAAGATTGAATATGACAAACAAATAAGCATAGAGGTTGACACCTCAAGATAATGAAGAGGTCAATAATCAGGTTGAAGATCTATTGGAGAAGGGTTTAGTCAGAGAGAGCTTAATCCCATGTGCAGTACCATCTTTACTGAGCCCAAAGAAAGATGGAGAGTGGATAATGTGAACATACTTGAGAGTCATCAACAAGATCACTATCAAGTATAGATTTACTTTACCCATAATGGATGATTTGATGGATTTCTGAAGTGGAGCAAGTTATTTTTCCAAGATAGATCTAAAAAGTGGTTATCACCAGATAAGGATGAGTGAAGGGGATGAATGGAAAACAACATTCAAGACAAATGAAGGTTTGTATGAGTGGCTTGTTGTGTCATTTGCATTAACAAATTCCCCAGGCACATTTATGAGACTGATGAATGAAGTACTCAAAGACTTCATAGGTAAGTTTGTTATTGTAAATCCTAATGATATACTAGTCTTCAGTAAAACTAAAGAAGAGAACTTAAAACACTTGACATTAGTGATGAGGAGGATACAACAAGAGAAGTTGTCGATAAATTTGAAGAAATGTTCTTTTTCAAAAACAAAACTCACATATTTGGGGTTTGTGATCTCTTCAAACAAATTGAATATGGATCTAGAGAAGGTGAAAGAAATCAAATATTGGCCATATTCAAGGAGTATATCCAAGGTAAGAAGCTTCCATGAATTAGAAAGTTTCTAGAGGAATTTTATCAATAATTTTAGTAGCATATGTGCACCTATATTGGACACCATAAAGAAAGAGCACAAGTCTTTCAATTGAACAGGGGAAGCTAAAAAGGGGTTTAGAGCATTGAAGGCTAAGATAACAGAACAACCAATTTTGGTTCTACCATATTTTGTGAAGATTTTCCAGGTAAAGTGTGATGTTAGTGGATTAGTAATTGGAGTAGTATTGAGCCAGGACCAAAAACATGTTTCTTATTTCAGTGAGAAGTTGAACGATGTCAAAAAGAAGTATTCCACATATGATAAAGAGTTTTATGCAGTAATTCAATCTTTAAAGAAGTGGAGGAATTATCTTATTGCCAAGGAGTTTGTGATGTATAGTGATAATCAAGCTTTAAAGTTCATAACCAGACAAGAGAAGTTGAACTAGAGACATGAAAAATAGGTAGAATTTATGCAAAATTTTACTTTTTTCATCAAACATATCAGCGGGAGTGCAAATAAGGTTGCAGATTCTTTGAGTAGGAGATGCCTTATTATGCAGGAATTTCAAGTGGAAACCTTAGGGTTTGAACACCTTAAGGGAATGTATGGTGAAGATGAATATTTCAAGGAAGCTTACGAAGCCTATGAAAATCCTTTGCTAAGAGAAAAAATCCCATGGATGGAATATTTAATCCGGGAAGACTTTTATTCAATGGAAGAAAATTGTGCATTCTGAGATGCTCAATGAGAGACAATTTGTGGAAAGAGAAGCATAGTGGAGGCCTAACATGACACTTTGGCCATGAAAAAGCATATGAAAAACTGAGTTCCTCATACTATTGGCCAGGTATGAGATCTGAAGTGAAGAAATTTGTAAACAAATGTAGAAATTTCCAGTATGCAAAAGTATGACAGCAGAACACTAGTCTTTACCATCCATTTCCTATTTCACATAGGCCTTGGGATGTTATCTGCATGGATTTTGTGTTGGGATTACCAAGAATCCAAAGAGGGGGTGAATCCATATTTTTTGTGGTGGATATATTCTCAAAGGTGGCACATTTCATACCATGCCAGAAAACCAGTGATGCTACTCATCTAGAAAATATGTTTTTCAAAGAGATTGTCATGTTACATGGCTTTCCTAGGAGCATTGTCTCAAACAGAGACAAAAAATTCGGTGGGAATTTTTGGAGAACATTGTGGAAGAATCTTGGGAAAAATGTGTCCTTCATTTCAACATATCACCCTCAAACATATGGACAAACTGAGGTGGTAAGAAAAAGTTTAGGGAATTTTTTGAGAAGTTTGGTCACTACAAATCAGTGTCAGTGGGATCAAATTATGCCCTAGGCAGAGTTTTCATACAATGATTCACCAAATAGAAGCACTAGAAAATGTACATTCTAGATTGTGTATGGGATGCACCAAGGGGAATTTCATAATTGATATATTTGGGACATAGTGAGTTCTGAAGTGCAGAACGAGAAGATTTTGTTGTTGAAATGCAAGAACTGCGTGAGAAAATTAAGGAGAAACTATAGTAGAGAAATAAAAAGTACAGGAGAAGGTATATATAAGAAAGAAAGGGAAGTGAATTTTGAAGTGGGAGATCAATTTTTAGCACACTTGAGGAAGGATATATTCCCATAAGGAAAATACAACAAGTTGAAGATGAAGAAGTTAGGACCCTGTAAGATCCTAAGAAATTTTGTTGCAAATGCCTATGAGATTGAGTTACCATAGGACATTGGTATATCACCAATATTCAGTGTAGCAGAATTGTATCCTTAAAGGATGGATGAAACAGTGGATACAGATGACTAGGAGAAGATTCAATGGAGACAATAGATGCCTGTAGTAGAAAATACATAGATGGAAAAGATCATGGATCAAAGGATTAGTAAGAAGACTAGAAGGAAGACTTATTTTGAATATATGGTTAAGTGGAAAGGCCATCTAGAAGAATATTCCAGCTGGGTAAGTGAAGCAGACATTTAGAAACATGAAAATATAGTGCAAGAGCTCATGGACAGGATTCCATGAATTTTTGGCCTGAGGAGTATGATGCAGGAGCATCGACATCAACATCAAAAAGAGGCTAGGTTGGAGGATAAAACATCATCCAACTCGTACTAAGGAGATGATTGAACTCCCAAAGGAGGGATCACCTTTTTGAATTATGAAAATCATGAAAAGCAATGTAATAAATGTTTGGAGGCTGATACCCTCCCAAAAAGATCTTAGCAGATCAAAGTTTATTTAATGTATAGATGTATTGTACATATTTTGAGCTTAGCTCATATCTTCTTTGTAAATTATCATTTATTATGATAGGATAGAAGTAGGTAGATAGGAGATAAGGCTTGAGAAATCCCCTTCATGTATATAATTTGTTTTCTTGTTCATTAAGAGGCTACTGAGATAGTTGTTGAAGTTGTGGTTAAGGAAGAGCTTGTTGTTTTTGAGCTATTGTAAAAATAATCACAGAGAGACTTTGTAAGAACTTTGTATATGTATATATATTTTACTTGAATATATGAGAAGGAGTTTGCTTCATATTTTTGGTTTTATCTATCTCTGAGCCAGTTGATTGAATGGGTTTACTGTTGATGTATTTTACCTATTCATGCATGCATTTCATCTGTTTTTTTGTTTTATGAATGAAATTATGATTTTTGCATAAGTTTTTATTGTTTCTCTTCTGAAACCTTTGGTTGAGGAGCACACAGTGCCCACGTAAGGCATGCTTAGAACAAAATATAGAATATGTTATTAAAGCTCAGGAGGGATAGAGGAATGTTGCAGAGGTTGTGCAAGGCATGCACACATATACCCCTTTGAGTATATCATCCATTGTTGAAAGACCCCATAAAGGAGTGTAGAAGGGCCAACATAGTCAAGAAGTGTCAACCATCTTCTAAGGAGAGAGAAATATTTAAAGGACTCTAATTGTTGGAGCAGTGCCAGATGGGAGTCAAGGGTCGAAACCCTTTGAAACCTTCAAGCTCAGAAGAGACAATGAGTATAAGAGAAGCGCACAGGAGGATGACTGAGATCCTACTTATCGTGTGAAACAAATATCAGAAGGGATAGTGTATACAAGAGTGTAGTGGGAGAGATTTAGACAAGTCTCTAAGTATGGAGGTTCAGAAGTGCCCAGAGGAGGGATCACCTTGAGAAGATAAATCTCAGGAGAGATAGCAACCGAGACCCTCGAAAGGAGGGAATTATTTTAAAATTCCAAAGACAACGAACAATATTCATTCCGAAGGCTACCGGAGATCCAACAAATGTTATATCCATAGGAGTTGCACAAGATTTAAGAGAGGAGGCGAGTCCAATCCCTTGAAGGATCGAATCAATTGTGGTCGTTAGATATCGCAAGGGAATGTTTCATGTGATTGTGCATTTCAGTGGGTTGGTACTTCAGAGGGACTCAAGGTGAAGGATTACAAAGTCTTAAGTTCCCAGCGATCGGAGTCCTAAAGTCTATCAGGATCATCAGTCCTGGAGATAGCTATCAATAGATCAACAAGTTCGACGGGCATAGGGTTCAAAGGTTCCAAGGAGCAAGGAGTTCCAAGGCTTTTGTATGCCCTGTTGAGACCTAAAATTGACATTCTCATTACCCTATTATACTCTTCACCTATACCTTTTTGGCCTACCTAGAGCTTGACTGAATGACAAGAATGCTACCAATTGCCAGTAATAAGGTCATAAGGTAAAGTATGGTTAATTCATGTATTTTGTGGTTTATTGAGTTAAAGAATTAAATATTTCATGTAATAATGCTCGATTTTTTATATGTGAATCTTTAACCTCTATATGTCTAGCGTTCATGTACCAGCTCTAGCATGATCTGGTACCTGCGTACCAACAACACACACTGTTATGATCCGATACCAATGGCCACGCTTTGTTATGATCCGGTACCACCTTTTTCACCCTGTCGTGATCCGATACCATCTACCTATTACGATCCGGTACTCATATGGAAGAGCCCAATGCACTAAGTTAAGTGCCAGATCTCACCTAAGTCAATTGGTGGACATCTATTTGCTATGATAAGGATAGTTTGTTGATTGCCTCATCCTCATGCACTTCATGTCATGAGGATGAAGCTGAAGATGTAACTGGATGATAAAACTTAATAACTGATTGATTTGCAAATCACTTCACCTCCTTGTGTTTCACAATGCAGACGATTAAATAACCATGGCAAGGATGGTAGAAGGGTAGGAGAGTTAGCATATCATTAATATGTAAGTAGTGTATGATATTACAGAACATATTTATGAAGTGAAGATTAATGGAATGTCATTTTATCTCCATGTTATGATTATCTATGATTAAGAATGAGTTGAGTTGTTAAAGAGAGTTTTGATTTTATGTTTTGAAGTGTGAGTGAGAGTAATGTGTATGTTAAAATAAAGCTTCTTGTAGACTTCAGCAACTGACTTATTGAAGCGGCAAGGGCCCACCGCCCAACAAAGGTCAACCTCTTTGTATATTATCATTAGTGTTTGTTTTCAGTAGTATAAACATTGAATTAGATAAATCTTTAACTCTATTAGATGATAGCAGTGCAGCTTAGATTAAGATTTCCATTCTATAATTGCTTAGAGATCTTTAATTGCTTTATTTTTTCATATACTCTGTTTATGTTCTCATGAGTTTGATTTCCTTGAGTGATCATAGTTGTTGGCAGCAATAGTCAAAACTACTTGGGTAAGAACTAGTGAAGTTCATTGTGAACCACAATAGAACCAACATATTGACTATTGAACTACCCATGTTATGATGGTTGATGTGTGATTTCCTTTCAGAAAGTGTGGATTGCATAGTTAGTTTTCTGGGTCAGACATCAAAGTTAATCTATCAAACCAATTCCATCTCATACTTGCATGTGCCATAATGGAATAGATAGCCTCTCTGAGAAAGACAACCAAAGTGCATTGCAGTTTGCTATTTTGATTTGTTTCCAGCATACATAATCTAGTTTGATTCTATACTCGTGACATTAGCAATTACCTTTCTTACTAGTGTCTTGTAACTCTGTTGATTACGAATCCTGGATTGATAATCAATGAGTGCATTATATTAGACATATAAGTAGCACAACATTTTGGCACCATTGCCAGGGAGTTGCAAAGGGTAGGATGTAATTTTTAGCTTAGATTGTTTGCATAAATTTTAATGTTTTAAAAGGCTTCTTGAGGGAGGAGGATAAAATGTTTAATACGTGAGTGGAGAGCCACACGGCCACTAGAGTGGGGTTCTCCGAAGCCAGGTTGCCTTCTTACCTTCTAGATAGAATTAGGATTTCAATTCAGCTAAAAAAATCAAATTTCCATTTTATGCATAGATATAGAGATAACAAGGGTAGATTTGTAAGCTCCAAAGATTCAAAAACAAACCCCCCCACTAATCCAACTGACACTGGTGCAGGAAAAATTCCACCAACAAAAAATTCAAGGGGAGCCAACAAGGCTCCAGAAGGAGAACCTAAAATGAAAGAATCAATATTGGGGCAGGTAGAACATGAGTTTGCTAAACATTTAGGAGATACAGAAAATCCAGTTTCTGAACCATCCATCAGTACAATGACAGAAGAATAAGGAAATGCAGCTATAGAGACTGATACATTTGGGTTTCAAATCTTGGATATTTCCATAAACGTTAGTATGAAGAATATCCCACTATCATCGTTACCCACTTTCAGAGTTATGTCAACTGAAGATCCAGATTTATTTTTATTTGAGTTTGACATATTATGTAGAAGCTATAACTACTCAGACGATGCCCAAAAACTTAATCTTTTTCTTGCTACAATGAAAGATTCAGCCTTAAGATGGTTCATGAGCTTAGGAGAAAATACAATCCTTTCTTGGGATCAAATGAAAGACACATTTTTACGAAAATACCAAGACTATTGTAAGGATAATGTTAAAAATGACATTTTTAAAATGCATCAAACAGAAGATGAAAGTCCTAAAGACTACTTAGAAAGGTTCTTATACAACTATCAAAATTCAAAGCTATTCACCTCAGACCCAGTTGTAGTAAGAACTGTATTCTTGAAAGGTCTTAGGGATGATTGCATAGAAGTTTTAAAATTGTTGAGTTCAGGAGATGTACACCAAAAACCTTTTTCAGAAATTGCAGATTACTATAGGAGATACTCAAGAGGACAAGCCAAAACAAGAAAAGGACCAAGAGATCCTTTTAGCAGAAATACAAAACAAAGTTCAGGAACTGTCACCAGAAATGAGTTAGGAAACTTATTGGAGAACTTTAAAACAAACATCTTGAGAACAATAAGTAACCAATTAGATACTTTGAAACTAAAAAAGAAACAAGAAGAAGATGCTTTAGCAATATTTTTTCATAGATGTCGAAAGAAGCACAACAACGAGAAAGAATTCCAATTAAATGTCATAGAAATCTGTGGTCTGTGTACACTATAACACCACACATCTGAGTGTCCAACCTTGCTTTAACTACAAGCCATGTATAGGGGAGGAGAAGCCTCACAAGAATAGCCATACCCTTCTAGAAGACCTTGGAGAGCCCAAAATTCCAATACATTTTATGATCCTAATACACAATATCAACAACAACAATGGGGTCCTTCCCCAATGACTTATCCACAATGGAAACCTCCGCAAACTTAGCCTTGGCAACAAGGTTGGAGGGGACCTATGTATGGAAATCCCTCTTACCCTACATATCCACAGTATCCTACAAACATTTCCCAATTACTACCTAGATTAAACCCACCATAGATGCAAGATTTACTCCCACCTCCTATACAACAACAATTTACAACCCCCTCGAATCCTAATCAACAACAACAAGTATCTATAAATCCCAATCAACAACCACAAAACCAAGATGCCCACAATCCTCCGAGACCAACAACAATCCTTGCCCAGCCAATCCCTAACCCCAATAAATGACCCACCCACCCTGTGCAGAATACATATGTTCAAACCTTTCCCACCTATGAAATTCAACTACGATTGGGGAAAATGGTAAACCAATCAGATCCTGCAGTAATAATTCAGGAAGAAAATGATAATCATTTTGAGGAAGAAAACACTCAAACCACCCCTATAGAAGAAGATGCCTCTCCTCCTATCCCAATTACTTCTTAGTCTGTACGAGTACCCCAACAAATTAATCCTCCACCTTACCCTGAAAGACTGTTAGTGAAGAAACCCGACCCACCCTTGCACAGAGATATAGAAGATGAATTAAGAAATGTGTGCATAAAAATACCTCTGCTACAAGCTATTAAGGATATCCCTATTTATGCAAAAATTATAAGGGATCTTTGCATTAACAAACTAGGAAGGAAGAAGAAGGAACCTCCTCTTGTTTAGGTAGTGGGACAATTATCTGAATTCATTTCTGAAATGCCATACAAATATAATGATCATGGAAACCCAGTTGTCACTATTGAAATTAAAGGCATTTCTATACCAAATACACTCATTGATTCGGGTCAAGCTATCAATGTAATTCCCTTTGAAACTATGCAGAAGCTCCAAATCAATCATCTAAGACCAACCCAAACCATGATCGAATTAGCAAATAAGTCATTCATTAGCCCTGCAGGAAGTCTAGATGATGTCACATTCACCCTAGCTTCTTGGGAGTATCCAGTAGATTTTTTAGTCATCTATTCTAAATAATCCTCTAAACCAGGACACCCTATGGTTCTTGGCCACCCTTGGCTAGCCACAACAGATGCCTTTATCAGCTGTCGGTTTGGTGAGATGACTATATCCAATGGCACACATAGCCAAAAACTTGTTCTCTTCCCTCCTGCCCAACCGACACAAGAAATACCTATTTGGTTAGAAAACCCTTATGGAGAGGAAGATTGCATCAGACCTCTGTTAACACTTGAATAAGTAAGAGGAATACAAGAACAATTAGATTAACAAGTCTTAAGCTTATTTTTGGCTGACACAAATTGCATTGAATACCCAAGATCTTTTGTAGAACTGTCACACATTTTTAGTTCCGAATTTCAACAAACTTGGCACCCTGATATTACTCAATTATACACTTTATCACTAGCCTCCTCAGATAAGGAAGAAACTACTGAACTTGTTGAGATTAGCCCAGGAAAACCTTTGTATATCAACTCTAGTTTGGAACCAGAACAAAAGACACAAGTGATTGAAATGCTCCAAAGACAATTTGATGCCTTTGCATGGGATTATGTAGACATGAAAGGCATTCACCCTGACACATGCACACATCAAATCTACACTAATGATCAAATCAGACCAGTCAGACAGCCTCAGCGAAGGATGAATCCAGCCCTTAAATATATTGTAAAAGAGGAATTGCAAAAACTCCTCCAAGCCAATCCCATATACCCCATTTCAGATAGTCAATGGGTACATCCACTTGTCATAGTTCCCAAGAAAAATGGTAAGTGGAGGATATGTGTAGACTTTCAGGAGTTAAACAAAGCCACCCATGGGGATTACTTTCCCTTACCATTCATTGATCAGGTGTTGGATACCCTGTCCGGAAAGAAGTATTTTTCATTCTTGGATGGGTTTAGTGGTTACAACCAGATACAAATAGCACTCGAAGACCAGGAAAAGACCACTTTCACCTACCCTTGGGGCACATATGCTTATAGGGTGCTCCCTTTTAGACTTTGCAATGCCCCAACCACTTTTCAAAGAGCTGTCCTAGCCATTTTCTCTGACTTGACCAATGATTGTGTGGAAGTCTACATGGATGACTTTATAGTCCATGGACAAGACTTCCAGGAAGCATTGGCCAGTTTAGAAAAAGTATTGATTAGGTGTAAGGAAACTAACCTTTCCTTAAGTAACGGAAAATAAAAAATGATGCTCACTGAAGGTATTGTTTTGGGACATCACATTTCTTGTTCTGGCATGAGAGTTGATCCAGAAAAGATTTATATCATCACACAAATCATAATACCTTCCTCACAAAAGGAAGTTCACAGCTTTTTAGGACATGTTGGCTACTATAGAAGATTCATTCTAAATTTTACAAGCCTAGCTACCCCTCTATTTAAATTATTATCCAAAGAAGCTGAATTTAAGTGAGATGATGAATGCCAAATATCTTTTGAAATTATAAAACATAAATTATCAACTATCCATGTATTAAGAGGACCAAATTGGTCCCTTCCTTTTCATATATGTGCCAATGACTCAGACATAGCCCTTGGGGCAGTCCTTAGACAAAGAGAAAATAAAATGCCTTGTGCTATTTACTTCGTCAGTAAAAATATGTCTCCAGCTGAAGTTAATTATACGGTCACATAAAAGGAATTGCTAGTTATAGTCCATGCTATCAATAAATTTAGACACTATATTACTGGATATCAAGATTTTGTACACACTGATCATTCAACCATCCGATTCTTAATGAACAAACCTATAACAAATCCTAGAGTTACAAGATGGATTTTATTATTACAAGAGTTTAATATCAACATTATTGATAGACCTGGTAAAGATAATCTTGTGGCTGATTTCTTATCTAGAATGATTCACTTGGGAGATAATGGACTAGTAGAAGATACCTTTCCTTATGAAAATTTATTTTCTATTTCTACATTCACTTCATGGTATGCAGATGTCGCTAACTATCTTGTGACAGGGAAGATGCCTCAGAAATTGTCTCCTAGAGAAAAACAGAAAGTAATTCAACTAAGTGCAAATTACATGTGGCACGATGA
>JZKD02S1672699.1:731159-742055 GCA_000966675.3 Picea glauca
AATTACATGTGGCACGATGATTGCCTCTACAAAACAAGACCAAATTTGGTGATCAGGAGATGTGTAAGGGAAGATGAAATTCATGATATTTTACAAGCCTACCATGATGGCCCTTATGGCGGACACTTTGCAGATAAGAAGACTGCTTACAAAGTTCTACAATCAGGTTACTACTAGCCTCATATTTTTAGAGATGCTAAAACCTATGTATCCAATTGTGATGAATGTCAACGAATGGGTTAGCCTACTGCACGAGACCAAATGCCACTTCAAGCCCAAATAGTCATTGAACCTTTCGAGAAATGGGCATTGAATTTTGTAGGGCCCATTAACCCTGCATCTAAAAAGAAAAAGTATATACTTGTATGCACTGACTATGTGACTAAATGGGTTGAAGCAAAGGCTTTACCGGCTGCAAGTGAACAATCAGTGGTAGATTTCCTTTTTAATGATATCTTTACTAGATTTGGTGTACCGTGAGAAATTGTGACTGATCAGGGAACTCAATTTACCTCTCATCTAGTCAAAGCTATTACAGAACAGTACAAAATCAAACACAGGAAATCTACACCCTATCTTCCACAAGAAAATGGAAAAGTAGAATCCACCAACAAAGTTCTTGAGTCCATTCTTACCAAAACAGTATAGATTCACCATAAGGATTGGGCTGACAGATTATTAGAAGCCTTATGGGCTTATAGAATCACCTGGAGGAATACAACAGGACATACACCCTATGAGCTAGTGTATGGGAAGCAGGTGCTTCTCCCCATAGAATTTCAGATCAAAACCTTCAGGACTGTAGTACAAGTTGGGATGAACTTGGATGAAGCCCAACAACAAAGAATCTTGCAGCTAAATGAGTCGGATGAAACCAGGTAGGAAGAACTTCAAAGGACTACCCTCATTCAAGAACAGAGAACAAAATGGCATGACAAGTATCTCAAAAAGAAAAATGTTCAACAAGGAGATTGGGCCCTATTGTATGACAACAGATTCAAGAACTTCAAAGGTAAGTTAACCACCCATTGGATGGGACCTTATGAAATTGACACTATCTATGATAATGGTTCAATCAGGATAAAGACAATTGATGAACAACAGACACCACTACTTGTGAATGGTCACCGGTTGCAAGTTTACAACAAACCTCTATCAAAAGAAGAATTCTTGACTCGTATACTACAAAATTCAGACATGCAGATGATAAATAAGGAAGGAGATCCTCCTACTGACCCAAATTGATTGATTGGTTTATTTGAAACTTTTTGTACATAGGTGTGGATCGAATTTTGTTAATAAGCTAAAGGTAAAAAAAGACTCTTACCTCCTTTTGTTTTACTTTCGCCAATTTTATTTTCTTTTGTAAGAATTTTTTTTTTATATATTTGATCCTTCATGAACTTGCTAAAAACATCAATTGTATGCATCAACAATATTCTATTCTGTTTCGGTACCCAAAATCCTGTTATGGTCCAGTACCAGTCCGGTACCAGAATCTGTCCTTCTACAGTACTATCAAGACATATTGACAAAGCATATTCCAAAATCTTATGTCAACGAAGCCATGCAACAACCACTTAAGATAGAACCATGAAGCCAAAAGAACTCTTAGATGGAAGCCCTTCTGTTGACAACTAAAGGGAAGTATTTTAATTTCTTTTGGTTCTGTTGCTGAGAAAATTTTTAATTTCTTTTGGTTTTGTTGCTTAAAAACAAAATAAAAAGAGGGACACAATATTTCCCTATGATTTCTCAAAGAACCATAATCCACTTTAAAGACTAGAAGTTTCCTTTACCCAGTATTTCAGCATGATATATTAGCCTATAAGCAACTATCTCACCCTAAACAGACTTCAATAGTATTCATTGGATTATCTTATTAAAGAGTAACATATGAGTATATGAATACTCTCTACCATGGGCACACTATCAAAAATTTTATGGCAGAGGATGTACCAGTACCCCAAGGAAACTTTAGGTCATTCTCTTATGGACAACATCAGACAAAATTATACATCTGGATCACTCTAAAGAAATAACGTGTATAAAAGTTTATTTTTCCTTCAGACAAATCTTTAAAAGAAATACAAAAGAAGAGTATATGCCTTCCAACCCAATACCATCCCACCTTGTAAAAAGGTTTTCAGATGAGTCTCCCCTGTCACCGTGCAAAGCACTCTTTAATACAAACCAAAATAGGTGACTATGGACAAGAAGCCTCTGATGGAAAAAGGGTTTAAGAGACTAACCCACCGGGATACTGAACAGGTATGCTGGCAGCGGGTACCGGTCTGTAGTATGACTAGGAAAACCCATCATGGTACTAAACAGGCCTATTGGCAATGGGACATTCTGCCTGGGGAAGGCACCTCTCACTAATTATCACAACTACCCCACCGGAGTACTGAACAGGCTTGCTGGTAGTGGGTTCTGGTTGAAACATGTCTCATCTATACTTGTCTGATTGAAAAATCCACTTTTTTCCATCTAAAACAAAAAAGTCATTATTGGCTTTCATGAGATACAAATCCCAGATGAATTAACAACATAATTCTCCAATCAAATGTCCATTTGAGAATCACCCTAAGTCAACTTACCGGTCTGACATCCAAAACCTACACTATATAAGAAGGAAACTTCTTAAGAGTGGAGCCCTAACTAGGGAGCCTAATCTACTTATATTGTGAAATTTATCTATAACAACCAATGATAGTAAATCTTTGAAGCAGGTTAGGTGGGATCAGTTCTTCTAGAAAACATATATGTATTCCTCTATTTCACTGTTGAATGCTACCTCTGTCAATACTCCATTAAAAGAAGGGAAATTTCATTCTTGGCATGAGATGCAAACATATGTATTCCCCTGTTACGCTGTTGAATGATACCTCTATAAATACTCCATTAAAAGAAGGGCAATTTCATTTTTTGGCATGAGATCATATGATAAGTGATAAGTTGTACTTCTAAAATTTTGATTGGTTTCTTTTGCTCTTATATTGATATGAAATGATCAAATTTTCTTGCCTATAGAGATACAACATCTTCGGCATGGGGGAAGGTCAAAGAGCCCCTTCAGAACTCTTTTCTAGACTCATATAATCCACTTGCAGAACCAAATACAAAGAAGATAAGCACAGAATAACAGAAGTACAGGACATTCCCGTACCAAGTTTTCAAGAAGCTTCAGTCTAAAAGGATGAATCCTGACATTTTACAAGCACTCACACATGCTATGAGCATCGATCATACAAAGGTGAAAGCAAAGGTAACATGGTATTTATTTTCCTATGCTCATAAACCTACAATAAATATGAAAATCTATAATAGATCTTATGACCTTAGTATTAAACCCATGCGCCTATCCTTCATACCCATATGCCTAAACCTAAGTAATCTTCTCATAGCTCTTGAACATGGTTAAAGGCAAAAATCATATCAAAATATGAAGCATGCATAGAAATGATAAGCCATGAATATATTTCATCCTTAAACAATTCACGAACCCATCGTATATCATGAACCATGATCCAACCTTAATTTCACCCCCTGAAAGTCCAATCACCTATTCCAAAATGATGCCCTGATACCCGATGTCTTATCCTCATCATTACAACAATGGGTAGATATGAAATAAGGCTTATCCAAATAAGCCTTATTTGGTCATAATTTTTCCTTGCAGCACCCTCACTTAAACTTACCATTTGTAACACCATCACCATATTTCCCCTTGTCGTGAGCTTTTCTACAGTTCCGAGCATGCTCCTTTCCAGTACCAAACCCTTCATCAATTAACTAAACCTTTGTGCTACAGCCCAATATTTTTCTCAACTTATAACGATGGTTGTTACTAGACACAAACCAGTTTTCCAAATTTATACAAAAATCGAGGAATACCAATTATGTCAAGAAAAATATGCCAGATTAGAGTGGATACCATTTCTGGAAAAATTTACAAGTTGGAATGAGAAGATATCTCAGGAATTTATACAAGGTTATGATGGAGATATGGCACGTATAGGCAATCTACAACTGATAATTAATGAAGCAACCATAAGGGAGGTTACGGGATTGCCTAGCAGAGGAGATAAATACTTCAAAGGTGTGGGAATTAACAAAGAGATGTGCCAACAATTCTTGAAGGCAGATCATAAACACCTCGACTGGAAGAAAGGGATCCCTAGAAACTACATCAAAGAAGAATACCATCCAATCATTACCAGTCTTCAACGATTTGTCACCTGTGAAGGCAGGTATGTCGTGACTTTCATTTATCACCTTAGTCTCCTATTGCATTTTGAAGGAGGCTCGAAAATCAATTTTCCATATTTTCTATGGATGAGTTTGAATAAAATGGTAAGAGGTGTTAAATCCATCTCCAAAATAGAGAAGACTAGCATCTACCATCAAGGTTTCATTAAAATGCTAGTTTTGCATGAGCTTAGGAAACAAAGGATTAGTTGGAAAACCCTTATCACACAACACCTTCCCACAGGAAACAAATCTGTGGGGGAAACCCAGCATGGTCCAAGGAAAAGTAAGGAACCCCAAAAGAAAAAGAGCAAGAAGGATAAAACAATTCCACCATCATCTAGGGTAGTGAGCCAACATGGAAAGGAAAGGTCCTCTTCTACAGTCAACAAGACTTCTAAAAACTTTGAATCAAAAGGTAAAAACAAACTAGTAGAGGAGACTTCAATGGTGGAAGTTGAGAAAGAGGACCATCAGAAAATGATGAAGAAAAGGAAGCATAGCTCAGAAACTAAAAGTAAACAATCTATAGCACAGCCACCTATAACCATTTCACAATTAGAGAGGAAGAAAAGGAAGCCTGTAAGCATCCTTGATCCGGTACCTCCTTGTAAAAGAACTACGAGGAGCATGGAAAAGAAGGGAAAAACAATAGTTAGTCCTCATACACAGGAAGATCCAATCAACCTTACTTCCCCTTCTGAGGATTTACCAATCCAATATGACATCCCTAGTCTGACCGAAGAGCAAGCCACTATTACTTGATGTGGGATGAGGGAGGAAGTCGAGGAAAGGGAGTGCACCCAGCCAGCCATGGTAGAATCAACAAAGAACTTGAAAAAATAACAAATGAAGAAAAGGATTGGGCAATTACAAAAACAAAATCAAGAACTCCAACAGGAAGTAAAGAAATATAAACTCTTGGATAGATATATCAAAAAAGAAAATGAGCAGTTGAAAGAAACTAGCCAACAAATTCAATACGACCATGAAGAGACCTCTAACAAGATAAAGAAGGTATTACGACTCCTACAATATGTTAGGGTCATCAAAAGGGAGCTAAGAGAAGAGGCTTCGACCATGAATATCATTGATCCACCAAAGTAAAGAACACAGTCTCAAGTTTTGAAAAATTTTGGGTTTTGTTTTCAGTTGCATGATGACATGCAATGATTTTTGCATGGGGAAATGTTGAGACCTGAAATTGACATTCTCATTACCCTATTATACTCTTCACCTATACCTTTTTGGCCTACCTAGAGCTTGAGTGAATGACAAGAATGCTACCAATTGCCAGTAATAAGGTCATAAGGTAAAGCATGGTTAATTCATGTATTTTGTGGTTTATTGAGTTGAGGAATTAAATATTTCATGTATTAATGCTCGATTTGTCATATGCGAATCTTTGACCTCTAGATGTCTAGTGTTCATGTACTAGCTCTGGCATGATCTGGTACCTGTGTACCAACAACACACACTGTTATGATTCGGTACCAATGGCCACGCTCTGTTATGATCCGGTACCACCTTTTGCACCCTGTCGTGATCCGGTACCATCTACCTGTTACGATCCGGTACTCATATGGAAGAGACCAATGCACTAAGTTAAGTGCCAGATCTCACCTAAGTCAATTGGTGGACATATATTTGCTATGATAAGGATAGTTTGTTGATTGCCTCATCCTCATGCACTTCGTGTCATGAGGATGAAGCTGAAGATGTAACTGAATGATAAAACTTAATAACTGATTGATTTGCAAGTCACTTCGCCTCCTTGTGTTTCACGATGCAGACTATTAAATAGTCGTGGCAAGGATGGTAGAAGGGTAGGAGAGTTAGCATATCATTAACATGTAAGCAGTGTATGATAGTATAGAACATATTTATGAAGTGAAGATTAATGGAATGTCATTTTATCTCCATGTTCTGATTATCTATGATTAAGAATGAGTTGAGTTGTTAAAGAGAGTTTTGATTTTACGTTTTGAAGTGTGAGTGAGAGCAATGTGTGTGTTAAAAGCAAGCTTCCTATAGACTTCAATAGGTGACCTGTTGAAGCGGAAAGGGCCCACCGCCCAACAAAGGTTAGCCTCTTTGTATATTAACATTAGTGTTTGTTTTCAGTAGTATAAACATTGAATTAGCTAAAGCTTTAACTTTGTTAGATGATAGCAATGCAGCTTAGATTAAGATTTCCATTCTATAATTGCTTAGAGATCTTTAATTGCTTTGTTTTTGCATATACTCTGTTTCTATTCTCATGAGTTTGATTTCCTTGAGTAATCATAGTTGTTGACAACAATAGTCAAAACTACTTGGGTAAGAACTAGTGAAGTTCATTGTGAACCACAGCAGAACCAACATATTGACTATTGAACTACCCATGCTATGCTGGTTGATGTGTGATTTCCTTTCAGAAAGTGTGGATTGCATAGTTAGTTTTCTGGGTCAGACATCAGAGTTGATCTATCAAACCAATTCCATCTCATACTTGCATGTGCCATAATGGAATAGATAGCCTCTCTGAGAAAGACAATCAAAGTACATTGTAGTTTTCTATTTTGATTTGTTTCCAGCATACATAATCTAGTTTGATTCTATACTCGTGACATTAGTAATTACCTTTCTTATTGGTGTCTTGTAACTCAGTTGATTATGAATCTCGGATTGCTAATTAATGAGTGCATTATATTATAAATATAAGTAGCACAACATGCCCGAAGGCCGAAACCACACCAACCATCAATCTAAGTGGGGACACGTGGAGGGATGAGATCTACTCCACTACTTCGACATTCAGAGGTTCGGAAGGTGTAGTGGAGGGAAAAACTTCCCAGAATCCTGAAGTCCAAACTGATATGGATCGTTCAATCCATCACGGGTAGAAGTCATTGATTCCCTTCGATGGTTCGGGACTTCTCCTATTCATTGCTTCTGGATTCGAGCACTTTTGGACAGTTGGAGAAATGCCCAAAGCCCAAAGTTCTGGACTTCCAGGTTTAATCACCTATTGGCTTAGCACCTACTCATAGACGAAGTCCAACCCCAAAATTTGTTTAAAAGGTAAGGGCTTGTGTAGAGAGCCCGTGGGTATTTTGTGGGACCTGCACTTTAGGAAAAAGGGGCCCATGTAAAGGTTTTGCAGGTCAACAGGGGCCCAAGAGTCCATTTGACTCCTTGAAGTTAATAGATCCTTAGACTGGGAGGTCGGTGTACCCCAGGTGAGACTGGGTGATACAAAATGGATCCAAGAACCAAAATGGGTCCAGGAAGGCCTAAACATCAGAGTGCTCATAATCACTTCAAAACGGACATGTGTGTATGCCTCATTGTTACGAACCCAACGCAACTTGAATGGGCTAAAACATACATTGTATGAAAATGATATTGTGATCTCTTCATTTTGCCAAACAAGCAAAATTTAGATGATTGTGCAGTTCGTATAGCTCATACAGTGCTGACGTGGATGTTGACTATACAAGACATACATCCATACAGTGACATGGCAGGTATAGTGGCATGCTTACTGGGCAGACAAGTGGTCGAATCATGCTCTGACACATGGCATATTTTTGAGTGAATGGTATGGTGCCACATGGCCTAGTCTTGGGTTTCCACGTGGCACCCCTCTGTTGATCGGATAGGTTGGAAACAATGTTTGGAATCCATGGAAGTCGAACCCGTGACCTTTTTTATGGGCATAAGTGATTTGGTAGGTTCGGGCTACCAACCCACCCTTGATATTCCTTGTAAGCTATGGTCTAAATGATTTATTTAAGCTTCCTACCATGTATTTTGGGTGGAAAAAAAGGGATGGGGCCTAACCCCAACCCCCATCATAACGCCTTGTGACTAGTACCATAGAACCATGCCATGTAACCTTTGGCTCGAGCACTCCATTTCATAGCCCCAGACTGATATACCCCGGTGCTACCATATGCCCATGACACATGACCACTCCCGTATACCTTTGGCACAGATTGTTGGGGTTAGCATCAGTCAGTTGGGTTAGCCCACTGAATAGGGCACGTAACCAAGAGCTAAGACCAAAGGCTAATGGATATGGGGCTCGTGGAGCATAAGAGTTGGGTCATATAGCCAAGCCATAGGACTAGGGGGTCGACAGTTAAGGGGCCAGTGCACCAAGCACTCACCATAAGGCCACATGGAGGCGCACATGCAACTAGGGGCTTGCAAATAGGGGCATGCACCCGATTTTTGGCCCAAAAGTGGGTTTTAAACTTTATTATATGATTTTTATTGATTTTTTAGCCAGGTTTGGGAGATTTTGGCCATTATTGGAGGATCTGGAGCTCTTTTTGAGGCCAAATCTTAGGGGGAAGTTGGGAGTTTGTTGCCAACTTCAAGCCTATATAAACGAGAGGTTATTGGCAGCCTTAAGAAGGTTCAAAACAGGAAAATGCTGAAAATTTGTAAATCCTAAGCCATTTTTATGCGAGGAATCCATTGAGGAAAGAAACTTTGTGTGTTATTTCTGGGAGCTTCGTTCATCTGCTTTCAGTGCCGTCAGTTGTGACGGGTTCTTGAGATCTAGAAGAAAAAAGCCAAATTAGTTTGTAATACATTTGGCACTTTTATGATATACCTTTTAATCTTTGAAGAGAAATAAGAAAGCCTCACCCACTGAGACAAAGGCCTGGAGACGTAGGCGAGGTTGTCGAACTCCGTTATCAAATTTTGTTGTTATGGTTTTCTGATTCTTGTGCTTATTTCTAGATCTATATATTTTATATGGCTTCCATGTTTCATCATTAATTATTCCTCTTTCATCAATTCCTTAAATGGTTGATGAACTCATTCTTTAAAAACTCAACCATAGTCTTTAAAAAGTCTTTTCAGATCAAGTGGTATCAGAGCTAGTTGACGGTTGGTTTTTGAGTTTGCATGATTACCAAGGAAAAGATGAATCATGGTGAAGGCGATCTTGTTGAAGATAATCTTGAGATTGGATCGAGAAAGAGAACTTATCAAAGTGAGAATATGACATCAGAAGAGGGACTTTCTCATGATGAGAAAGAGTTTCCAAAGGCCTTCTTCACCATGTCGGAGATGATGAAGGTTCTATATGAGGATTGCTTGGAATGAAAGAGACCGATTCTAGGTAAATATTCAAAGGTCAAAAGTGAAGAAGGAGAGGATCCTCCTCAAACTCCTCCTTCGCCTCCTTCTTCTCCATCAACTTCTTCTTCTTCAAGTTCAAGTTCTAAATCCACCGCAAGAAAACATTCCCATAAACATAAAAATGATATGCCTTTACTTAAGCTTGATGTAAAATTTGAATTACCCATGCATGATGGTGAAGTCAATGCAAAGAGGATTGATAATTGGGTCAGATAGATGGATTATTATTGTAGTTTGAAACAAATCAAGGATGAGGAAACTCAAATCAAATTGGCATCGCTTTGACTTGCAGACACAACACTCATTTGGTGGAAAAGCATGTTGCAAAATGGCATGCAACAAGTGGGTAATGTATTTACATCATGGAAAGTTTTTGTTTCTGCACTTAGAAAACAACTATATCCTTTGTGTTCGCGTTCAAATGGTCACCAGGTGAGCAAATAGGGAGCGCTTGCATACCCTATTGGGTTTAGCAGGGCAGAACATCTATGGATCATAGGGTTAGAGAAACAAAAGGAACTACAATCTAATATCAACTGAAAACAAATAAAACTGTGAAAATAAACCACAAACATCAAACACAAAACACAGGTGTCACCAATGGTTTCAGGCTGGTGTATTAATGAAACCAGAGCACGCTGAAGGAAGCGACCAGAGGTTCCTTCTCCCTCCAACGGAAGGCTCTTTGGGGCCCTCACAGAGTTTTCTTTCCTTACAAATGAGAAGAACTGAGCATAGCAGTGAAAGAACTCTCGGTGATGCAACTGATGGGTTGTTTGTTAAAGGATGAGCCCTTAAACCATATGAACAACATAACAGTGCTTAGAATTCCTTTCCAAAACAGTGTATCCTCACGGCTTTTTATAGCATCTCCTCGGGTGGTCACGTAACCTTCTCCAAGTGTGAACAGGGACCCTTTTAGGGTTCATTTAGGTCATTAACCCGTCGATTTTGCGGATCCGGATCTGATTTGAGAGTCAAATCAACTTGGAAGCCAGTCCGTAGGCGGTTGGGAGGCCGACCTATTCAATTAATGCACCATTTTAGCAGATGCACGGGTTTTCATGTTGACAGCCGCGCATCGAGCGCGCATGCGTGAATAACACGTTTTTGTCCTGTGCATGGGTGCGCGCACCAAACTGCTGTAAAGAGCCTTTCAATTTTTGGTTACTTTGTATAGTTTTTGGCCCTTCTGGAGTGCTGTTAAATTAATTCAGTGCCATGAATGACTTCATCGCTGTTTTGATGATGCGGAGTTCTTGTCACCATGTGAAGACAAAATTTCAGTGATAACAGATGCCCCCTGATGGATGAGGTTAGGAGCATACGTATAGCCGAAATCCATCAATGTTTCTTCTACTAAGAATGTTGTTGTAAGGGAAAGAAGTAGTGGGACCATTTGGAGCGATCCGTTGGAGAAAAAAGGAACCGGTATCTCGACCTTCTGAGAGACGTGCAGAAAAAATATACAACTGTGTACAAACGAGGCGGGCATGCCCCATG